>JAVQJS010068718.1:0-12448 GCA_036024795.1 Galaxias rostratus | reverse complement strand
AACCCTGCGATGGATTGGCGATCTGTCCAGGGTGTACCCTGCCTCTCGCCCGAAGTCAGCTGGGATAGGCTCCAGCCCCCCCGTGACCCTGCATAGGATGAGCGGTTCTGATAATGGATATATATATATATATATATATATATATAAAGAGAGAGAGAGAGAGAGATTTCTCTGTTTATTGCACTGTGTGGCATGCTGCCATTTTACACACAGAGGATGTTGTTTAAAGGTATTTAATTAATTGATCTCAACACCTTTGACACCCTTGTCAAATGTCGATAATTTCTCCTTAACTCTCTTGATAATTATCTTTGAATGGAATGCTGATGTTTTTTTTGGGCGAGCCATCCATTTGCAACTCTTTCCTCTTAGCATTTCCCCATAGTTCAGGGATTCCACAGATAAGGCAGTTATTGTGCAGAGCCACGCTGAGTCTGCCGTGGCATCTTCTGGATTCTTGTTTAGTCACCAAAGGAGGATTTTTTCCCCATTGTGCTCTTCCTGGAAAACAGAAAACAATATGTCTTGACCAATAGATACAGGTGAATGTGGGCCACTAAAAAGCACACAGCAACCCTTGAGATTTTAAACACCTATTTATTGATTTAATGCATGCAATTCTGATCTTATCTATTTTTGTTAAAGCTTAATCTGCAACAAAATGTTTGCCAAGTTGTGATATGAAGCTTGCTCTAGAACAACACATAGGAAATCGAACTTCCAACTCGGTAGATTTGCCTTTCTAAATATGCCTAACGTGCGTCATGAACTATTGCCTCTGACAAAATGACACTGTCAAAAGTACGTCTGTGAGAGGCAATGCCATTACATATTGGTTCTGATGCAAAGTAGGACTATCCTATGCGTACACATTCATGGGTTAAAAATACCTACCGTTTAAAAAATCTCATTCATTCCAGCAGCAAATGCCAACCTACATTTGAATACAATAGCTACTTTAGAATACCACAGCAACTGTTCGACACCAAGCACAATTATCTACATTGACATAATCAAATAATTAAGCTTATCCAGCCTTTGTTGCCAGAACGGAGAGGATCAGGGGTGTGGTAGAAAAGGTTTCAATACAGCCTTTTGACATTTAGCCAAAGCACACCTTTCTTTGGAACGAACATCAAAGGAATTCAAGCACAAGAGGAGAAGTGTATATGTCATTGACAAATGATGATCAACAAGAATGGTGTGCTGTTTTAAATGACCTAGTTCCCACAACTGATCTCACGTGTTTGTGGTGGACATACACTCCAGTTAACAAACCCCTTTTCTACCAAAGAAAATGTGAACATAAGTTAAAATATACACACACAGCATCCCCCTATAACCCCCCCACCCACCCACCCCCTCCTCAACCTTGTATTTTTGCAGTTTACGTGGAGAATCCCCAGACCATATCTCACCCAATGTTGTGATGGCAGCGTTAACATGTCTTGACATGTCATGACTGTAAGAACAGGTTGTTCTGTTACTCCAACCCATGTGCAGTCGGCACAGGCAGAGCATCTCTCTCCTTAGGGGGCTGGAGATAGCATGACTGATTCCAAACACACCACGCTGTGACAGGACCTTCAACCTCAATCAACCGAGGAGTGCGCCAGATGCATTCAATCCCCTTTAACAAGCTTAAAATTATTAGATAAAATACCCCCCTCCCCACACACACACTTGGGCAAAGCAGGCCCGACTGAACCAGAGAAGGAAGTGGTGGTCTAATTGAATGTTCTTTGTGATAGTGTTGCACCATTCAGCGAGGCTGGAGATCAAAGCAGAGCAGCCCAGGCCTCTACTTCTGCCAAGCTAATGTTCACTGCCCAACCCTTTCAAGTTTCTAGATACAGACACGTAGTATAAAAGAGAGTCTGTCAATAACAGATGTGCTCACTCTCCCATCCAGTGTCTGTTTAGCTGTCCAGGGTACTGCTGCCTGTAACCGCCAAAGTACTATGGTATCAGAAAGCCTAAGAAGAGGGGCGCATGGTAATAATTAATGAATCACAAAAATACTTTATTTATTGATGGAGTTCAGTGCCCTGTAGAGGGGACTTACAGTTAATCACAGTTGGTTGTTGATGACCTGAAGTCAAGGTTAGGTTCTGTGTTTGTTGGATGATGGGTAATACTCCCGACTCCACCCGTACTGCCATGGGGATCCATGTGTGTGTGCTCCCTGCCTCTGCGCAGGGAGTTTCAAAATGCATCGCCAACCCAACCATACCAAACTAAACTATTCACATTTAACAAATGTTAATAAGCAAATGTAGGACGGATGAGTTTGTTGGACTGTAATACTACAAATGAAACATTGGTTTTAGATGTCAGACAAGTCCTAAGTTCTCACTGTTCACAGCATAAAAATCCATACATATTAGGAGACCCTGATATAAAATCATTGTAATTATGTGTTTGCAGAAAGGTTTACAAAGGTGTGGAATTCCCACTTGACCTTAAAAAGTTCCAAAAAGGGATTAAATAATTACCCAGAACACATTCTTTGCTTTTTTTTCTTTCTTTTTTTTACCAGGAATTACAATCAGGATTTATGTTTTTAGGGATTAAGTGTGGTATTCACGAGAGCATGGGGGAGCTACTGAGTGGAGTCATGGGAATCTGAGGCTGTTCTTCCGTGAGGCACACCAGCAGAGCAGAAAGCCTCCCTCTCTCTGTGACATCATGTGATAGGGAAGAACGAGACACGTGAAAAGTTAAAACAACATTTACGAACACCGGCATTCCAACATTCCAAAGGGGTTCCTCACTTATCCATTTAAACTTGCCCGCCCTTACGCACGCAAACAGTTACAAAAAGTTACACACACACACACACTGTATATACATGCACTGTCCACTTTTTGCTGCAACAAAGTTTCTCTGTTGTGAAACGAATAAAGGAATTCTGATTCTGAATATACACACACACATACACAGTATGTGCAGTATATGCACACAAACAAACACACACACACACACACATATTGTTAAGCTATTTAACTAGTGCATACCTCATGTTCTTAGATGTAGAAATCCACGAGTAGAGTTACACCAAAATCATGTGAGAAAGTTATGCAATGGGACATTACCTATTATATGTGTGAAGCCAAGTACATAATTTACAATTCTTTTCCATTGCTAACGCTGACCTATGCTCAACTGTCTCATGTCTAGAATACGGCCACGGTATGAACCAAACCTAGTTAGAACCCAAAACAGTATGCCAAAGGAATGTGCACTGCCACATGATAATACACAAGCAGATTTCAGAAAAAGGAAAAGTAATCCCATCGTTCGCTTTGGGACTTCCAGGGAAAGAGATAGGCCTAAACACCTGCCAGGTTTTCATGAGCCCGATTAACTGTGTACCTTAAAATAATCTTAATATTAACACCATGTGTTCCACCATGTGCCTCCCCATTCCTGTGGAAAAGTGTAAGATATTTCCGTGACTCTGGAGAAAGCCAATCTGCACGCTATCCTCACATTTGAGTCTGGACATCACCGTTACGTTTTTATCTTGCCGCTGGCTGCACCTCTCGTTTAACATCTGGAACTAGCTCTGTGCGTAGGCAATTTTAGTCCCAGATCCGTGCAAGGCCCTACAGCATAATCTCAAGACAAAACCGTCATTGAGAAAGAAATATAGTCTTCCCAGCAACCCGGCTTATTTAGGAAATGGAGTGCAGGTGCAAGGAAGCGGATTAGGTTAAATAGAGGAAAGAGATTTAGGAAAGGTGGATTGCGAGTTTAATCTGAGTCTTGAATGACTCACAGTATTGAGTGGTGAGATAGATACATTATGCTATGATCAACTGATGACTTTCCTCCCAAATTGTGTGTGTATGTATGTGTGTGTGAGTGTGTATGCATGTGTGTGTGCATGTAAGGCATATAGAACAAAAAGAGAGACAAAAACAAAGAGAAAGAGAGCGAGAGTGAGATTGAGTCATCCTCAGAACAACACAGTCCCTGTGTTCTATTCGGAAACAAACAAGCCAGGGAGTGAGCAGGACAAGACGTCCTAAAGGGCAGCGCCCCCCCCCCCCCCACACACACACACACACACTCCTGCTGGGCTCCACCCGTGCTAGAGTAACAGTAACAGCAGCTGGGGGAGGAACGTGCTGCACCCCCCTGCAAGACATGAAGCACCGATGTGATGTGAACAATTCTTTTTGTGGGGAAGTGAAATAACGTCTTATGCGGTGTTTTAGGTTCTCTTTGATTTAGCCTTTATTTACGGAGTGCACCCAAGATGTTTGGCTCCCTGAGTGGGGATGGATGACAGCTAAACACCAAAGACAGGTACCGTGGCTTTCCCTACAGGGGCCTATGGTTTCCTTTCCATCTGGGAGTCTTTGCTGGGGGCAGAGGCCTATATTTATGCCATGGTGTTCCTTTGGGTCCATCAAAAGTCGGCCGTGCAGCTCCGAGCATGCAGCTCAGTGTGGGGCCGGCGGTTGGGACTTTACTTTACTTTAACCAGCATGCTATTACCTTGGCTCAGACTCAACTGTGTCTGACTAATAATAGTTTGTCCCCCACTGACACAGTCGCTGACATCTGGTGTTACATCCATCTGTCACCCCCTTCATTTCCGACCGCTGATCAAAGTTCACTTGAAGGCAATAACCCGTGTCTGTCATTCAATCAGAGACTGTCTGCTCGGCCACTGTTTTGTAGTTTTCCACTGGGGCGAGGGTGGACATGTGGAGAGGTGGGAACAGCATTTAAATAAATGTATTCCGACTCTTGAGGGTTCCGTAGGTATGAAGAGATAATAGTCTTAAGAACTCTTTCTCCGCAATAGAAAGCAATCACAGATGCAGCAGCTTGCAAATGGATGATGTAGGGTAGCCATATTGATTCTCCCTAGCACTGTGGGACTGTAACACCATGCCTTCTAGGTTTTTACAACACACACACAGGTACTGCTCATTATGCCTTTTTTATTAATGTTCTTGTCATTACTTCATCAAAACACGCTTTGAAATCCTTCCTGAACTGCTTAAATCTGGTCAAGACATTAGCAGTTGGCATGCAATCACGAGCCAAAAGAACATAACATTCCACTGTACAGCACACTTTCCATAGTTCAAACTAACCTCCCACCTCCAATCTCACCGTCTGCGGCAGGGGTGACTAATCTTCCCAACTAGACAGCAACCTCGCGGGTATGTGAGGAGTACTCTGTGAGCCAGCGAGAGGAGAGGTCTCGCCATCCAATGGAAATTTCCCCATACTGCGTTCCCATGGTTACCGTCAGCTCAACAGGCCCGGCCTGAGCAAGAGAGCTAAGAAAATCAGATCCCCACTCAACCTGAATCTACCTTTTCTTATTTTAGCACTCACAACACTGGGTTAGAAGTCAAGTATAACATGGGCTTCAACTAATAAGCATCAAGGTAAAGAGTTCATTGGATTGACCTGCGTGCAATGATAACGGACGTGGAGCTAGTTCCTAGTCTTCTATGGTTGCCACTGAACACATCGATGACACTCTGAAGCTCCGTTTGATTATGTCATCCATTTTGAATATGCTTCAAATCTGACCCGAGTTAGAACATTTAGGCGACAAAAATATGCAGATCCATGTAAAAATAATGAACTTGTGAGGCGAAGGTGTGGATACTTTTTTTCTGGACGTTTTCCAACCATCTGGGTCATACAAAGACTAGGATGCTTTAAAATTTGATTAAACAAACCTTTCAAATAGGATTTATGCACAGGACACGGTTTTGTACTGTGTTGCCACGGTAGACTAGCGGGTCCAGTTAGAAAACCGAATCAACATTCGACTCACGACACAAAACCCGCAGTGTCCTCTGCAGCTCAAAACACGCTCCTCTAGCCAAATCACCTATACCGTCACCCCAGTTTAACTCTCAGCCAATCTGAACGAGATGGTAGCACTGTACATAACTTCTCAATATTAGCTCTGCTCACAAAATCTACAGCCAGAATAAAAAAAACAACAACTCTGCTCCCTTAGTGTCCCAAAATGAACCCCTGTGGTTCGAACCAAACCTGTGGCTGCTCATTGACACGTGAGGAAGTCCTGCTGGCACTTGGTGGGCAGCTTTTCTCCTGAGCCAGCTGCTTTTTCCTGGGAGGGGACAGGGTGACTTTGTGGCCCTGGAGGCTTGGCACTGGATCTGTCCAACCATTCCTGGGTTGACCGAAGAAAACGGATGCCCTATCAACATCCGCCCCGACAGAGGCCCCAGCCCTGGACAGTGAGTTCTGTTCCGACTAGGCCAGGCCAGGACCTATTGCCTGACTGCGGTCTCCGACCCCCGCCGCAGCCTGCCTCCTCACATCTTTGTCATAATTAGTGCTGCTCTTAAAAAGCCCCTAATCTCTCCCAGCAATCGAAAAAGGCTCCGGATTCCATGCCGCAGGACCTACCATGGACCCTAGTTACACGTAAGCAAGCTGAAAAAGGAGACCCAGACAGGGAATCAGCATTCTGACTATAGTCACGTCTGAGGCCTCCCTGTCCAGCTGGGCCTTCCCAAGGCTCTTTCTATGGAACTGTCAGCAGCACGCGTGCCGCAGAACAAAGGCTCCTTCACTCTGCCAGCTAGCCGAGCCTCCTGACTGTAGTTTAAGGTCCTAGTGGGCTGACCATCCCACCACTAGCAGCAGCATTTGTTTAAAAACAAAGCTCTGTTTATGTCCATGTTTTAAAGGGCTTAGAGACTAAATAAGTGAGGGACATTTTGGCAGTGGTTCATTTCAAATGATTACTTCAGTGATTTCCCCCCATATGGCCTGTGCGTGAGGACTCACGATGGAGATCAGATTAGGGTACTCCGTAAAATGGAGCACGGTGCCTCTCTGATAAGAGAGAGATTACAGATGCTCCACTGTACAGGGCACTGGACAGGGAGTACAGTCGGCCACTGGTGAGATCTGTGCATCATTTTGCAAGGACAAAAACAACTTGTTCCTGAAGATTGAAACCATAAAAAACACATTTGTCTCCTGCCATTGATAAATACAACCTTGAGTTGGCCACTAAGAAAATTGCCCACTCGTACAGTCCCATCATTATTGATTTGAGTAAGTTGTAAATTTCCAGCAAACGATTTCCTGCAGGTGAATGATGTCCCTTGGCCGCCTCTGTTTGATCAATAGGCTATTATGATGAGGGCAGGCAGTCATAAAACAGAATCAGTTTGTGGTGTGTCATAAAACATGGCCACGCCACTGTTTGCTGCTTATTAGAGTGGAAGAACACAGAGTCTTTTCACGCCAGTCTTTTTCCATGTATAACCAGGTAGTAAGAATTTATTCAGAAGTACACAGAAAACAATGATTGACAAAGGAAATAATTAATAATAAACTGTTTGTTGGTGGGCTCTCCGATGCTAACGTCTATCTAAAAAGAAGCCAACTTCTACCTTCATGGCTTAGTGTAAAGAGGTAATAGTGATGAAAGAATTTAGCAAAACTCACCAGCCATGGTGGAGCTGACCTCTTTGAACCATGCCAATGTACTAGTATTCCTAGAATAGGACAACGAGGATTATCTCACAGACACACCTAATTGGGTAATCAACAAATAGTAATTGTGCAATACATAATCTGTAAATTATGAGAGAAACTAAGATCAGAGAAAGCCATCTATGAAATATAATTATACATTTGGTTAAATCAAGGGACAAAACAAAGTCCCTGCACAAGTATGAGCCATCTTGAAAACATGACATTTCATTTAGTTTTGTGTTCATATATGTACTTTGAAACGAGACATTCTGTAAACAAATGGTGCAGAGAAATGACTATAAGCCAACGCTTCGAGCAGAAACCTTCCTTTGACATTGGACTTGGGACGGAACACATGCCATCATATGCTCATCCTCGCGGGCCCCTACATACTAAACGGTGGGCATGTGATCGAGGAATCTTCTTGACGGCCTATTCTTGCGCTGTGAGTGACGCCTCTGATTCGGGCCGGGGCCATTGGCACGCAGTTGCAGAGTCATGCTACAGTCGTCAGGATGATAAGGCTATTATAGAGGGATCTGGCCTCCAGAAATAACCTCAACTTACTGCTGGGGCCACTCTCTAGTGCCTCAAGCCTGGTTTCCACTGAAAGGCCGTCAAGGCTAGCCATGGGTCGGCTCATTATTCCTACAGTGACAATTGCACTCTCCTTGGGAAAACAAGGGAAAAACATGACCCTTGCCTTATCTCGTTGCCTCGAGAGATTGACTTTTCAGCCAGGACACAGTGCCATATGGTACACAGTGATGGTGACATCCAGGCTTTGTGGCGGTGTGACCACTTTAGCCAACTCGGGAAAGCTTGCCAACAAGTAGTGGCATTAAAGGGACTGGAGGGGGAGGGGGCAAGGGCTGGATGAGGACTGGTGAGGTAGAGGGAAGGATTAAAACAATGACACAGGGAAAGGGTGTTTGAGAGGACAGAAAAAGAACATCCTCTATGTCCTGTGTGAGGCGCTCTGCTCTGAGGCTGACACACGGCATCTCAATGGGTAAGTTTCCACCCAGTGGCCAACCGCTTGTTGCTTCTCTGGTACAGGTGTAAAAGGCGAGAATGTAGTCCTTCAACTAACAGCTGGTATATTTTGGTGGCTAGGTTTCCTTTAGTCTAGACATTGGGAGGTTGGTGGACTGAGGGGAGCCAGACGACCTTGACCACCCACTGACTCCCGCTGACCTGGAGCTGACCGGAAGAATATTCCTTTTACTTTCAGCAAGCGGGGGGTCAGGTGAAAAGGATTTTATTCTTGCCAAGCCCAAGGTTTGGATCAAATGCTCACTATGCCCGGATTGGCCAATTTGTTCAAATCTTGAAGGATCTATTTCATAACAACTTTGTTGAGAACATGGAGATTAGCCAGTCTCAGACGAAACTCTTCATTATTGTTAATCGATGACAATGCAGGGAGCAAGAGCACAGCAGGGATGTAAGCCCACTAATCACGTCTGCTTACATAAACACACTCTCTCTCTCTCTCTCTCACACACACACACACACAAGGAGATGAGTGTCCTGTGCAGTATACTTATGTACATGTCACCTAATATTTTTGTTGTAAAAGTTACATACTCAAAAGTAGTTTCTTAGTCACCGCTGGCTGTCATGACACCTTCCAGTAAGGATTCCAACTTCTTCATAATAGCTCTGAAACTGCTCTTAATAAGGCTTGGTTGCTACCTAAACCAGATTTCCATTTTGATGTTATTGGATATCAACCCTGCTTTTAATACTTTTGATTGTGAAAACACGTCTAGAAGGATTGGAAAAGTAGAGTTCACTGTCCAGAACGGTCTTACTGGTTTAAGTCATATCAAGAAAACAGGAACTACTTTATTTTCATTGGCAACAACGTATCTGAGCTAAGTAATATGGCATGCAAGTTCTTTGGGGCCTTTTCTATTTTGGGGCCTACCTCAATTCAACGTCATTTTTCTCAAAATGACAATATTGCCAACAATCGCTTTTTTCTCTTATTTATTTAATTTATGTTTCTGCTTGCCTTGTGTAAAGCACATTGAATTGCCTATATGAATGAAATGTGCTATACACATACATTAGATTTGTTTTGATAAGGTATCCCAGGATATAGTAGTCTGGCGTTCGTAGGGGTCCTCGTCCATCTGTCCATACCCTACGCACCCTCAAGGCGGTCAGCTGATGATGGTGCAGCCGGCGACTGTACAAAGACACCATTCACAGTCACCGCCTCACCTCACCCCACCAACCATTACATAACCTTGAGGTAGCAAACAAAGCCTTTTATTCACACATCACACTGTAGACATGACAGTAAAAGTCCTTATATTAGCCCGGGGTAAAAGAGTGCTGCCCTTTGCAACGCACATGGTTTAAACACATCTTTCTTAGAACCTTTCTAAGTACTTCCTGCACATGGAAGTCATAGATGATCCTGCAAAACTCCATTTGCTGAGTGTGGGTACTGGAGTTCTCTACGGGTATTCTTAGAATTTCTGGAAGACCAGAATGCCTTTAGTTTGGTTACCATGTCTTAACCTGTAGTAAACATGGTTGGTTGCTTGCCAGGACAGGGGTTCATTTTTCTTGTTTTATAAAAGATGATCTATCTCTGGTTGACCTAAAAAAAAGCAATATGTTGCAGCTGGACCCCTATGGCCCCTTACTGTTCGCTTGTTGTTAGTTAGTATAGATCATGCTACATTTGTGGGACAATTCACACAGGCCAGCTTTAAGCTAAATTGAGTTATTTGTGTTGTATCACACAGGCATATACCCCAGAAAAAAAAACCTCAGAGACAATCACATTGTATCAAGATGAATCCTTCCATATGGTTTTTAAATTAGATTATACCAAGACATCTCAGAGATCAAATTATATGGCCACGGGACAAAGCCACACAGAAACATTAAATGTATGAATCTTTATAACCCTTTCTCGTTATTTTGTACCCTAACCTTATAAAGAGAGAGAGAATAATATACACCGTGATTCTCCCAAGCTCTACGGACGCAGACAGGGAGCTCAAATAATTAGTGATTTCCTGAAATACAGAAACACTCTAACTTAGACCATCTATAGGCCAACCACGTCAGCAGGGGGAGACACTTAGCACTGTGACAGACCAACAAAGCATAAATTCACAGCCTGTGTTCTGCGATGGAGCTACCAGTTGTGTATGGTGAGCTCTTCTAAAGCCTTGTATTGTTGTTCAGTGATGGGAGTCAGAGTCATCCACCACGCGTGTTCCCTGGAAGGCTCCCAGATACCACCCACCCTAAGTGGAAACGGCTGCACCAGTACTCAAATAATCTTTATCAAGGAAAACTGGTTATGGTAACATTGGACATTTGTATTGCAATTCAGTAAACCGTATCTAACTTTTTTTATTGACAGGACATGCAATTAAAATATAATATTATTATTATATAATATAAAATAAATTGTGAGATGTGCCTGAGTCACACTCAGAACAAACTAATATGACACCCTTGTCCAATCAGGGACTCTCGTGTATTTGAAAAAAGGCTTTGTCTATAACAAACGTGCACATCTGTGTTTTGCGAAAAGTCCCAATATTATGAGATACGTAAATTGCTATCAGTTGTATGCCTTTATTAATTGCTAGGCAGGTGAAAAGAAAATGCTAAAGTTTTTAAGGCATTTAAATCTGACAATTAGTAAGATGCAGATGTGCAATCATCAACAACCAAACACATTTCGTGGATTAATCTCGGTATAAACAATCATTAACTAAGATTCATGAATCGTTGTAGCCTATGTGTAGCTTCCGTATTTTATTTGAGAAATTTTTATATACACAAAATATTCCAGTCAAAATACGATTTTGACAAGATCTCCTGTTGTGTTAAATAGTAGACACCGATTACAATTAAACATGAATTCAGCGGCCCAATGTCAGTTACAGAAGTTTGATATATTTTTGTTTGAGATAGCCCTCAAGTGGACGTTACGCACATCACATTAAAAAACGCCTGCCTTGTGAAATCCACATCCGGTGCGCAGAGCATGTCTGTTTTCCGGAAGAAGCGGTAAGAGAAAGACCATCGAATGCAATCTCTGTGTAATTTCTATTTAAAACTCGAAATGCATTATTATATTGAAATATAGTAGTTTTTACCTATCAGATGCCGAGAATATCTTCCATGAAGACGTTTCTGAAATGCCCAATGAGATTAGAGTTCTTCCGTTTTTCATTTGCGAGTGAAACCGGTTTAATGTAACGTATATATTAAAGTGAACATGTACTTCCTTAAAGCTATTGTTTTTAGTAGCAAGGTACTATGATTTAAAAAACAAACAAACAAAAAATCAGGAATAGCACGTGGTTAAACAGTCCACGTTGCACCAGCGAAAGCCGTGTTGGAAGTCTCAAAGTTTAAATGCAATTTCACGGGAAGCAATTGGTATGGTAGCTGTCAAACACAGACTGTTTAACATGCAGGCCGTTCAGCGAGGCTTAGCCTGTGGTGGCTCTGTCCTTTCCTAAAGTGTCTGCTAGAGAGAACTGGGGTGGTTTGAGGCTCTGCTATGTCTCCTCCATGGCAAGGTTATAGGTAAACCCCTGACATTCATGTAAGGTCAATGTCCTGACCTGGAAGTGAAAAGTGATGCACCCTGATTTCAACAAAATCTTATCTTGTTCCTCTTAGGTTCCATATGTGTGGTGTCTTGACTTGGTTCTAAGCAGGAGCTGACTGGCAGTGTTCTGCAGAATGAGGTCTGTGCACAACGTCTGAACCCACAAAGGTAGGTCAGTTGGATGTGATCATCAAATGTCACTGGCAAATGTTGGTTTTGAGATTTAAAAGTCTTAGTACCTAAAGCAATAGTGTCAAGCATAGGTAATCTCAGTGTATTAATTATGCAGACCGTTCAGCGAGGCTTAGCCTGTGGTGGCTCTGTCCTTTCCTAAAGTGTCTGCTAGAG
>JAVQJS010068692.1:10000-22122 GCA_036024795.1 Galaxias rostratus | reverse complement strand
AGACAGGCAGAAAGATAGTATGTGTTTGTCTCTCTAGGACCCCAAACATATAGGCCGACAGGTAGGCTGGCAGACAGACGGTTAGACACAGACAGACAGTTAGACACAGACAGACAGACAGACAGACAGACAGACAGACAGACAGACAGACAGACAGACAGACAGACAAGGTTGCTAGCCCATCCACTGGCCTCAGAGCCCCCAGGTATAGAGGGAAACACACAGCTGTATCTCTCTGCAGACACAGCCCCTCCTGAGCTGACAGCTACTTCTCACAGGATAAGCAGCAGTAATGGATGGTGCTGCTGCTGCCACCATGTGTGTGTGTGTGTGACTGCGTTTGCGCTCCAGTTGTCCGCGGCGCGTGTTAATGGATGAGTGGTGTCATCCCTCAGCTCAAACGAACGAGGGCCGCTACACGCCAGCCATCACTCTCAGGACACACACACACACACAGGAGCACAGGTGCCCACACACACAAACACACACACACACACACACACACACACACACACACACACACACACACACACACACACACACACACACACACACACACACACACACACACACACCCTCTTTTATCACTCACACCTTCACCTTCTTTGTTTATGGGCTACATAATGAATGGGTGGACGGAGGGATGAGACAGAGAGAGAGAAGGAGGTGAGATGAATGCGGACAGGTATGAGAGAGGAGCCACAGCGGGGGACCTCAGCTGGGAGGGGGAATCACTCAGCGGGAGTGGGAGCACAATGAGGGTCCATCTGTAAGAGCATGAGGAGGATGAGCTCCACGTATCGGCGAATCATACCTCAACTGGCAACACCACGGCCCTGGCATATTCTACAGCGGTGAAAAAAACAACACGCGGGTATCGACCACGCGCATTCCCGACGTGACAAACGCCGCCGCCAAACGGCTCAATGTCGATGCGGCAAGGCAACAGAGAGAGAAAAAAGGAGAGCGTATTTCCTCGGTGAGATATGAGACGACTCCGCGTGTAGCGCCAAGGCGGCGGGCCACACAAAGAAAGGAGATAAGGAAGAAACGTGGAAGCTTAGCCCTGTCAGGGACTTCAGGAGATCTAAGCTGAAGAACCGTCTGGAGGGGGGGGGGGCTGGGGACAGCATAAACATCCACCGCTACAAACGTGTGACTCTGGCTAATGACGGTGGTCCGATCGTTAGGGCCCAGATTGAGGGTTGAGCTCCCCCCGCCCTCTCTCCTGCTAACGACCACAGGTTTGGAACAGAACCCAGCGTGAAACCAGCCGGCGAAATTGGGACAATTCCAAGTGTCCGTTTTTTTGGGGGGTGGGGGGCGTTTACTGCATGCCGGGCTTTCCTTAGTGATGAATGAGGGAGTGTGGAGCGGGCTTATTGGAATCCGTCCTCACGCAGACAATATGGAACCGATAGCAGCTGCATGGTTTGCTGCCTGTGGGGGAATCCATCTTTTTAATGGCCTTCTTATCAAATCCCCCTGGCGTGCCGCGCTGTCGAACCACCGGCACGCCACGTAATTGAATCGCGCGAATGTGGGCAGCCAGGCTGCGGAGGCGATGGGATGACACCGGCAGCATTCGCTCACGGGAACGGAGCAGCGCCACGCCCCGGGTGACCCAAAGAGGGCCACTGGCGGGGGGGTCTGAGGGCAGATGGGAGGCGGCACATGTCACGCTAACTGCTTGTCGGAGATGGGAGATCCTTGTTGGTTGTAATGAAAGCAGGCCCAAATGGTTATGGAGAAATCCCCAAAAGGGAGCTGTGGTGGTGGGGAGGCGGGGATGTTGGGGGCAGCCGTAATCCGATGGTAACCACCATCGTGCGGCTCCATCTGTCTGCTCAGAGATGCCTCGCTGGATGTGTCCTTAGATCGCTCGGTGTGTTCACTGTGACGTTCCGACTGGCCATTTTGTAAATTGGATTTGATCTGAAGCACAGATGAGGCTCAGTGTAGGCGTCTGAGAACCACCTCGGCAGTACGATGTCTTACATATTTAGTCTTCACACGAGATTATGACGAGAATATTACACTGCTTGTCTGCCGAGGCGGGATTCAGACTCGCGGGCCTTGTGCTGGTTTTTGATTCAATCAAAATGTCACGATCGACGCTGACAACAAAGCAAAGTGGCCGTCAGCATTAACCTTCCCTCGGTCGGTGACCTTCTTTTCTCTGGGTGTAGAAAGCCGTGGATTTGAGTCATTGTCAACATTTCCGTTCCATTCGTCTTCATTATCTCCCTGCTCCCCCCACACCCCGCCTGGGATTCCCAATGGTTCTCCATCTCAGGGCCTCGCCAGCTAGCCCAGCCTGATTAGTTAGCCAGACAGCTAGCGCTGCGGCTAGTGGGCCAAGGCTACAGAATCTCTCGCTCCCTCTCTCTCTCTCTTTCGTTCTCTCTCTCTGCCCCCCCCCCCTCTCCTTCCTGATCCCCCTCGGCTGGTGCTCTCTCTTTCCAGCTCTCCACTCATCCCTCTCTCTATTCCCATTCCCCTCAGTCTGGGTTTCAAACTACCATGCAGACGCCATCTGTTCCTGGGGCCAAGACCCCGCCGTCAGAGTGTGGTGCACACCTACACTCAGTAAACACACACACACATCTCACGAATCCATTCCAAATGTACAGAGAGCCAGCCAAAGACTAAAGGTAAAGAGGCACACTAATCCTCCTCGCCTTTTCCCGTCTCTGTGACATTCGGCCTCCACTCCCTTTGTCCCACGCGTCCCATGTGAGACCGACACAAACACCGGGCACTGTGTGTGGACCACCAAACCCAGGGGTTTGTTTCCGCCCTCAGCTCGCCTCACTGTATAAGGGGCGCATCCAAATACAACACACGCCATTGTCCTGTGTGATTCCATCTGGCTCCGCAGGGTCAGACAACTTGTCCCGCGTCCAGAGTAACTGAAGCTTGCTGTTGGAAGCGCGACAACAATGGGAGCTTGTGAAATGTTCATCTGGCCTAATGGGCGTTTGGGCTCGAGCTCAGGAGCTCTCCCTCCTCAAAGGAGACCGTCAAACGATCTGGACCGCCACCAACCACCAACAGCTGGCCGCAATTAACGAGCATGATGTGATGGGACGGACTGGTAACCCGTAGCGACAGGTCCTAGAACGGCGCGGAGCACCGAGGCGGGTTCGTGGCGCTCGTTGACTCCCGGCTCTTAGCTTGATTTGAGGGAAAGGTGGGTCCGGTTTATATGTACTGCGGATTGACTTTGCGTCAGCGGGTGACATATTAATGTGACTTTTAATTAGATGGCGCTAGAAGAAGGCGTTGGCGAGGGGTCGGGGGGGTCGTTCTTAAATCTAAACGGCATCCTCTTTCGGTGTTGACAACGTAATTATGCACAACCCCTTCTACCCGGGCCCGTTGTCTGCACAGAGGTCACAGGTCACCTGCTTCTTCGCTCTCCACCTCTTCCTCATCCTCCTCTTCGTGGATGGTGGGAGGAGGGTCTTCCAAACAAACATCCTGCATCAAGATGGGCTCTGGTTCCGTAGTCTGAAATGAACACACACGGAGACAACCACTTAGAACAGCTGCTTTTCTGCATCAGTCACACCCACTCATGTTTCTCTGGTGCATCACGTTGACGTGTAAGTAAATCATTTGTGATCACTTTAAAACACAAATTAAACTGTACAATATTCCAGACATATTTTTACCTGACCAATAAGATAGTTAGTTTGGTCTTTTTAAATTTTGACTTCATTTCTGTGTCTCTCTGGAAAGTGTTGAATTGTACAGTTGGAGTGGATGGAAAGCTTTTATACAGTAACTGCTTTTACATTTAGCTTAACGCTGTTAAACTCAAGTCAGAAACACACTAAAACAGTTTCCAGACATTTCCTTAATGACTTCCACAAGAGTTTATTTAGCATGTGGCTAATACTATAGATAATATTACAATACAACAGTCCAAGTGGATGGGCGAACTAAAGGCACCAGCTGGGACGTTTACGAGAGACAAGGAAATAAGGCTATGCCATCCAGGGGACCAAACGGTTGCTTTAATATGGGGCGTCCTCAGGACACCTTGCTCTCCTAACCTTCAGCGTCTCCATCTGATACACCTGGCACTTCTGAAGCAGCTCCACAAACAGGTAGATCAGCAGAGCCTGTGTCAACACAACAAAGTAAGTTTTAGTCTGTGAAACACTAGGTGTCCATTTTAAATCCACAAAAGGTGCTACCCAAATCTATTTGGATGGCTCTATAGAGATGGCAAAGGGATGTGTATGGATCCATGGTGTACACTAATTAGATCTTAAACCATCTCAAGTTACAAAATGCAGAGGACTGCGATAAACTGCATCAGGGGACTTTAAAACTGTTCAAATGGAGGCTGTACGCATAACACAAATTCACCATAATCCCCGACTGACATGAGGGCCCATGTTACGGCCACCTTACCTGCACCAGGAAACCTGTGAGGAACGAGACCAGGAAAGGCAACAGGCCCGCATGGGCGATGGTCACGGGGAGGCCTTGGAGGGAATGAAACAGAAAGCCCGTCACCATGGAGACCGGGGGGAGGCCAGGGGAGAGAGAGAGAGCCACCCGTCTCCCTGAGATCCCAGACAATTGGCATGACATGACGGAGAGACAGAGGACAGAACGTGATCTCTTCTCCTCCCTCTCGTCCTCCCTTGGCAACAGACGACAGCGAGTGGTTTGGCCGTCCGTTTCTCCCACCTCTCTGGACGATCCACAGTTCACTTTAATGAAAGGCACTTATGGGATTTTAAGTGATCAAACGAGTTTTAAGAGGACTGGACACCCCCCTTTTGTGAGAACCACTGGATCCCGTTCGAAAAACAACGTAGTAAAATGTTATGTTCCATGCAATGGTCGACTTCATAAATATATAACTCATGCATGCGTCTGCACTTCATAAACCCTGGTTCGAATTACGTGGACAATGAAAATAATGAACACCACATAAAACACAATTATTTTCGTTCTCATAACTTAAATCTCTGTGCGGGGAGAAAAAAAAAGTTGATTGTGTGTTCGGCCCATCGTAAGACGTTCCTAAAACTACCAGAGAAAATCACATTTGTGTAAAACCCATCAACCTGTCATGGCTTCACTCACCTAAGATGCCGGTTCCCAGAATGGTTGCAATGGTCAGGAAATCTGTAAAAAATAAAGGCATCCAGTTATGCAATAAAACTCTTAACGATACCAATCAATCTGACATCCACCTCCTCCTGACCGACCGCCACCTATTATGTTATCTGTTCAGATATGTATAGGACAGGACTGATTGTCGTCATGCCCATAAGTACATTCTTGTCTATAAAGGGTCCCAGTTCTACGGTGTGCCACCATGTTGACCACCAACCCGACGCACCGACAAGTTCCTTCTTGCACTGATTCAAATACATCAACTCATGAAGACATATTAGCGTCTGAACTAACTAACCTGTCATATCAAATCAGCCCCAGTCTTTTTCCTCATCGGGATTGGGACAGCATCGTTCTGTGGCATGTCTACGTGCCACAGGACATATGGTGTTTGTAATTAGACACGACGTGTTCTCCTAATCTTTTCATATCGTCTTGCTCTCGCGACGGTGGAGGCGGCATATCGCTCGGGCTTCCAGACAAGGAGCGATGGCCCTCGAGGCGCTGTGACGCCATGCCTTGGCAAAGGGAACCGTAACGGAGCTTTAATGGCGTTGATATTTGCAGCCCCGGCCATTTCCTTCATCGCTGGACGTGCGTCATTCTTACACGTCCCATTCGAATGCAGGGCCACTAGCGGTTGTCCTGACCACAGTAGGGGACCAACCATTTAAATGGGTCATTTGGCCTGAGTAGCAGCTTGGTTTCATTTGCACCCAGACAAGGGTGCAGCAAGCCAAGTCAATGGTGCACTCTGTTCTATTCAGAGCATTCTAGGGAGACAGGCTTTCATTATTATGCCAATGTTCCTAGAGTGCAAAACACTCAAACAACTGCAAATCTCAAAATAACAAGATACTAATTGTCAGTTTGAATTCCAAAGGAGAATGAGGCTTTATTGTTAAACCTTTGGTAAACCCGTTGCCTAGATTGCTATGTTTGTTGTAAATTTAAGAAACCAAATAAACATAAATGTTGGCATGATGATTCGATTTCGACAATGACAGAATCCAGAACTGATGATTGATGCATACTTCCAGCCTTAGCAAGCCACTGATACGGTCGGACGGAATGCATAGCTAGGCAATATTAGAGCTAGTATTAAAGCTAGGAGAGGCAGCATCTTGTAGTAAAGTGACTGGTCACAACACATGATGTTGCCTTGGCCTGTTCAGACATACTGCAGATGATATCAAGCACACGTTGGCGATTCAGAAATCAACACTGCGCAAATAGATAAGTGCGTGGTGTGTTCATGCTCAAATCATTCAATTTGTGTCGGTCGGTGATGGGTGAGATTATTCTATCGGGATAAAAACACCGCTAGAGTGCCGTTTTGAATATCATTGTATTGATACTCACAGCACTGCAGGTAAATAAATCTCAATTTCCAGGGTCTATCCTGGTTTCTCCGCGTAATTTTGATGGACAGGGTGGAGAGACTGTTGTCTGGGATAGGGCATGTTTGGTTCGTTATCTCCTCTGCTGCGGTCGCCATCATGGTTTTCCTCCTAGAACGCGCTTCCCCGCTCTGATACCCATTCGTCTGGGTTGATGCTGCGCGGGCGCGAGTCCGTATTGAAGAGACAAGCACATAAAAATGCAAATATCCAGCCTATAAACGATATGATCAAGACAACACACACAGGAAGGGTAAAGATTGATGATTTTATGTACATTTACGTTTTTGCTTTGATGGCATTCATCTGCAAAAAAAAACAAATCATCAAATTCTTTCTTCAACACACTGACACACAGGTGCCGTATATATGTCTGTGTGTGTAGATAATATATTCGAAGTATAGAGAAATTGACGCTGGCGTATTTGTTTGCACCACGACGTTGAAATATTATAATAGTTGGCCACACAGCACTGACCAGGATTGCAAAAAACAATTACTAGTTTAAGTTTTTTTTTCCAAATTGCATGCAAGAGCAAATTCACCCAGTCATTTTCCTTTGTTGTAATAATTCCCTTGTCTACAATATTCATTTGCAGGGTAATAAGATGGGGAATTTAGATAAAGCAGAAAAAAGTTGTTTATTATTACAAATTGAAATGAAATGAACAAACTTACGCTTGGTATCAGATGTGATATCAATCACAGACATCAGAGCATGGCACAGTGCATTTCAGCCAGAGTAAAGGGCCTGTGTAAATTCTTTGTTACACTCTGGCTGTTTGGAAATTAAATATGGAATGAGTAGAGGATTATTTATTTTAAGTCTTTTAAATTACTATGCCATGTCACTTATCTCATTGATCCCAGATTACTGAGTGTCATGCTTGAAGAAAAAAAAGAGTGAAACATAATCATTTTGTTTTAAATTTAATTGGAAATGGTTTACCGTGTTGGATAAAATTGGTTTTGCAGCCTGAATCATATTGCTTACAAATTGTATATGCCACATACCAAATGTGTAAGTATATGCCACCTACAATCTGAAAAGGCTTAGTGCAAATCTATGTCATATCATTCAAATTAATGAAACCATTCATGCAGCATTACATTCCATAGTATATTAACTATACAAAGAGTAAAATATTGTACAATTCAATTTAATTGAAAAGGAAAAACTTGATTATACTTGTGAAACTTGAGACATACATTGGTAAAATAACAGGTAATAACATTGCTTACACTCTTAATGCAAAGCAGACATGCCATGGAACAGCTGTAGATGTGCAGAAAAAGGTACACTTTTCTTCTGCCAGTTGTTGTGCAATGTAAAACATGAATTGCGTATTACTCATGTGCAGCCAATATAATGTTACTATTACTGATACATGAACATCAAGCAATCATATGTAAGAACATGAGTTGAGCTAATACATTGAAAGAATGTATCTGTCAAAACGACATATGAGTGACTAATGTTGTAATTTTTTTTGAAAATACCAAGTGATTCATACTACTGTAGCTTTCTGTTTAATTAGTTGTTGATTAATATTTACATTATTTTGATTGAAATATGCAAAAAAAATCTCATATTTTCTTGTATGAATTGTTTATGACCACCTTCAAAATGTGTTATGTATATCTTATTTCATGCAAAGCTATCATTCTAATTGTAAAACACGTACGCACAACACAGATCGTTTTGTAATATCTGTTCTGAGGAGCAATATAAGTGATGACTTATTATCCGACATTAAAACAGGATAGAACACCACTTAAATGTAAAATTACATAATAAGCTTTGGCTGCAGTTTAAAGTTAAAAAAATCAAACATATACGGTAAGTGTCTTAAACATTGACTGACTTAAACTAATGAAAAATAAATAAATTACTGCTATTAAATTGTTACATGTGTTTGTTTCAATTGAGCAGTTACATTTTGGTATTCAAGCAAGACCGCACAATTTTATGATTTGTAACACTTTGTGTTCCTACCGCTCGAAGAGAAAGGCACATATAATTCAAGAGCTTAGAAAAGTTTTTTTGGATCCCTGAGGGTATTTTATTCCTTTGAAAGGAACAGTTGAGTCACCCTTTAAGAAAAAGTCAAACTTTTGTGCCACACATTGAAGTATATCATACAATAACACTTCACAATGAACTAAGTTTTTACAACCTAGCAAACTAAGTTTTATAAATAGCCGTGTAACCCACATGATAAAACATCAAATCTAAACAGATGAACGTTTCAAAAATCATTGAGCATAAATGTTACCTATTCAAACCTCAACAGCCCGTAATGTACAAGAATACGGCAAATAAGTTAAGGCAACAAAACACATATAAATAACAACATTTTTGCACGCAATAATAAACCCTCACTAAACTACATTACCATGCCAAAAAACGTTACAACAAATGGGGCTGGCCCTACGCCTGCAATGCTACAAGCACTCCAGCGTGCACTACATGGCTTGAGCAAACAGTTGTCTTTTTAGGCAAACCCAAAACATTGGAAACATTGCCCTCCATTTGAAAGCATGGAGTCAGAGATGATAGTGCATTACGGGCTTAGCGGCAGCCGGCTGCTGCTGCTTCCGGTAAACACATTGTTATTTCACATTGTTTCCTCAAATGCGTCTCCATCCCACTGCTTCCCTCAACTATTTAAGTGCTCCGTCTCTCTGACAACGCGTCGTCGGCGCCATGACTCGCAGCACTAAAACCCACTGGGATAAAAGCCCGACTACCTCCGTGGGTTCATTTTCTCTCTGGGAAACGCATGCCTCACAGCTCACAGTGTTCCTAGTTCATTCCCTCCCATCAGCGTCACTCGGCTGGTCTGTTCCTCTAGGAAGTTCCATTCCTATGGTTTAGTGTCAAATCGCTAAGCGCCATACACCCCAAAATGTCATCTGTCATTATGCCAAATTCGGCATTCTGTTGTTTTAATAGTGCAATTGCTTGACCAAATAAAAATATGTCCCTCCAAAATGTACAGTGCTTTCCCTGAAGACAATCTATTACAAAACATTGTGTTTCTAATAGGTTTTACATTTCCAATAGAAAATATAATTACTTTAAATGTTTCCTAAGAGTAAGTACCCTTCAGTGAACTTTGATGTATTTATTTGATACATATTGTTTCCTTCATATTGCATATTCAGTCTCCTTGGAGCTGTGCTACATATGTCACTGTCACACAATATCGGACATATGAAAGCAATAGATGCATTATGCAGAGGGCTGATTAAGTTCTAAGGGCAACACAATCACACCAGTTTACAAAAAAAGCAGACCGTTAATGTGTGCTCGCCATATCGACAAACACTTTTGAATCAAGAGAGCCAATTGGTCAATGTGCTTCCCCTGGACCACGCCCAACATGGCGATGGCACCAGCTCAGTGTGCGTGGCGAGGGGGGGGGGTCACTTTGTCGGGGGGTAGTTCTCGAACAGAGCGAGGCCAAAGCGAATCAGCTTCTCGGCCGAGTTGAACGCACCGAGGATCCGAGATAGCGAGCAGTTGCTGGACGGACGTTTTAATTTCTGGTTCAAAACGTGATTTTGAAGTACTTCCTGGGTCACTGAGTTGTGTGCTTGGGATTCCCGCGACACGGGGCAGGGGCCAAGAGGTTCCTGGGGGAAGCGGAGGATGGAGAACTCTGCGGTCTTCCCTGGAAGGCTGTACAGCAGGTTCCTGGGAGACAAACACAACAGACTGTACATCATAGTGTCCAAAAAGACAATCTATGGCTCCATCCATCTCTATTTATTAGAACTGTCATGCCAGCACACACATGTAAACGTTTACAGGCACACACACACACACACACACGTACACGCACACATGCACACACGCACCCAAACACACACACACACACACACACACACACACACACACACACACACACACACACACACACACACACACACACACACACACACACCCAGACGGAGGCATGTTGCCTGCCTCTGGCCTAGTGGAGCAGTCGTTTGTAGGTCAGAACGGGCAGAATATGGAGCGTTTCTCTTCACGGAGCAGCTCCCCTCATTGATTTCTTCTAAACTGGCTGAATGAAGGCCTAACCGGGTAAATAGGGCGATTCTTCATCCGTTAACACTCTGGCTTTAGGGTTTAGTTGGCATTGTCCCTGTAACCTTCACACTGAAGTTTCTACAGAGAAAAGTTGGAAGCACCGGCATACACACAAAGACACAGTGAGGGGGCATAAAACCTAGACCAAGACAAGCTTCAAATCATCTACGTTTTTTTTCCGGCAGACTGTGCCTCTCTCAATAGGCTACACACATCTGATGGAGAAGTAGACAGACCCCATAAGGGATTGTCCCTTCAAGGAACAACGGTCACCGCTCCCAAGAAGTGCGACGCCGACCAGAAACTCTCAACAGAATCAGCGAATCACCTCCGATGTTTTGTTTCCGACTCGTACAGACGCTCTTTAAGTGCAACAAAGCCAGGCTCCCGTAAATCAATAGGACCGCCGGAACACTTCCACGTGACGTGGCGGCGCATACACACCATCGCTCCCGACGTTCCCGGGAGGCTCTCGGCTTTCATTGCCACAATTCTCTATCCATACAATTTCATTGCTGTTGTTTACAGGACCCAGAGACCCCCCCTATTGTTTGGAAATCAAATTGAGGTTTCAAGGTTGGCCTGCACGCCTCAAACTGACATTGGTGTGGGACTGGTGGCCACGTTTTTGCTCGTCAGCCTCGAGCGTTTGGCTTAAAAGTTGTGCCAAAGGCCTCGTCTTGACTTTGACTCGTTGACAGTTGGTCCGTTTTAAAATTAAGTTATGAAAAAATACCGACTTAAAAAACAAACCCCTGGGAGTGTATACAGACGTCTGATATTGATCTTTGAGGTCCCTGCCAAGCCCTGCCTCCCGCTCGCGTGGAGGCAGGAGGAAGCCGCACAACAGAACAAATTGGGTTTAAGTTGAGACGGTGGGGCCCCAGGTGTCAGTCAGGCAGGCCAAGGGCCATCCATCGCCCCGCTGACAGCATCGCGACGTTTGTTTTAGTCTGGGAGCTGTCTGGGGCCACTGCACGTTGCTCTTCATAACACCCATCAATCCACACTCTCGGTGTCTTTCTCTTCGTCTATTTGTCTGCTCTCTCTCTCTCTCTCCATCTCTCTCTCTTTGTTTAACCCCCTCTACCTCTAAGCCAGGTCAAATCCCTCACAGCTGTCCTCTCCCGAGCAACTCAAAGGCCGGGTGATTGACAGTTGGAGACGAGTGCAGACTCCCCCTGACGGAGGTCTGTCTTGATAAGAGTTTACACTTTATAATGAATGTCTGGCAGGCTCAGGGTCCAGCCGCCTTTAGCGATTAAACGTTCAATGTTGCGGCCTACGTCTCGCAATGCATTATGGTTCATGGTCGATCCTTTCCAAGGCCAAACTAATCAACTTAATGCAGGCAATACCAGGTTAGGTCAACAATACCACATACAATTATCGCATTTAATTTAGTTTTATTACCCATCAAAAAGGAGTGTGAAATCTCTCAACAAAGACTCGTCCACCTAAACAATTAGTTGGGATTGTAG
>JAVQJS010068692.1:0-7500 GCA_036024795.1 Galaxias rostratus | reverse complement strand
AAAAATAGACAAAGCAAGCTGCTCCCCTCCTACAAATTTAAATGTCTCTCTTCACGCGGGGACTTGGGAGTTATGAAATATGTGGGCGGACTGTTGTAATCCATCACGCCTCGTGACACCGGGGGACGCGCGGGGACGATTGTGTTGGCACAGACACAGCCGAGATTCCGACGGAGCAAACGGAGGCGAGAGGCAGAGGACCGAGCCGCCAACCCGGGGAGGCAGGCACCTTCAAAGGGCTCTGCCAAGGACTAAAGTTTGGAGCCACGGAGGGGGGGTGCCGCGAAAAAGAGAGAAGTTGTGAAAAATGTGTTTGTTGCCACCAGGGTTTTATAATTAGAAATGATCGCGCACACATGCACCCTCTGTTAGACACTTACAAGAACCAAAAAAGAAAGAAAAAGAGAAAAAAAAGAACGTGCACATATGTTGCGTTTGTGGTTGTTTTTTTTCCACCCGTTTATTCCAGACTAAAAAACATTGCCGCACCACACGATAGCCCACTGTCAACTTTCCTCTTTGGAAACACAAAAAGGCATCTCTAACGAGTAGAACGAGAGACGGAGAGCGAGCGGAGAGAAAGAGAGAGATAGAGAGAGAAAGCAGAGAGAAAACAGAGAGAGAGAGATGGAGAGAGAGAGAGAGAGAGAGAGAGAGAGAGACAATGGAAGAGCGAGGGAACAAAGAGAGAACAAAAGATTTGGAAGGTTTTCAATTAGCCGCGGCTGCTTGATCCTCGCCCCACCATTTGGGCTCCTCATGAATAGTGCACCGGCAGCAGCAGCCAGTGTGTGTGGAGAATCCATTCCCCTGCTGCCGCCCCGGCCCAGCGTGAGGCCCCGCTCAGAACCCAGAGATCACCAGCAGACGCCTGCAATTATTTATTTACAAGCGCTCCGCTCCCGTCCCCCTCTCCCCACCCCCTCCCTTTATATTTAACCGCCAAGATAAAAGCCTTCTAAATTTAATCTGACCCCGCTTGCGAGGAGACGTGTCGGGGAAGCTGGGCGCTGTGTGACGCGGGCTGCTAAAAGCTCTGGCAGCCCTGACCTGTCCGCCACATGTGCGCACCCACGGAGAGGATCTGCGGACAGGTGATTATCACCCCCCTCCCTCCGTCTCTCTCTCGGGTCGTCATCCCTCCATTAGACGCGGCTGAGCGGCCACAGCCGCTCGGACGACTCTGCCCTGGGAGCGGGCTAGCGCGTCCAGATGTACTTAGTGATGAAATGGGAATGAGCTGAAGGATGGAGTTACTGACACACATTAGGGCCTGCCATTCAGTCCATTGAAACGGGGGGAGGCGGGGTGGCTCTGGTGGGGCCAACATAAACCAGGCTTCGGCACAAGCGGATGCATTAGCGCGCTCATGAAAGAAAGGACTGATTCTCTGGAAAGTGCGAATTTGTGCGGACAAAAAAAAAGCGAGGGAAAAAACACTGGGATATTCTTTTATTGGTGCTTAAGTCCGTTGAAATGGTTCTTTGTGTAGTCCCTGTCACCGGCGGTGAGTGTAACTGGGGATGGGCTTGTGGAGGAGAAGATCCAGCTCCCCCACCCTGCTGTATAGACACTAAGCCTGCACAGACAGGATTATGTGGCCAGTGCGATCCTCACCTGTCCTCTGCTCTCTAGTCGTGTGTGTGTGTGTGTGTGTGTGTGTGTGTGTGTGTGTGTGTGTGTGTGTACCTCCATGAATATTTAACATGGCCACCGAATGACTGGACAGATGCACAAGGTCGAGATGGGGCTAAGGTGCGGCCCGTGTTCCTGACTGAGCATCAGGGAGAGATGAGACGGGAAAACGGCTCTGAAGCTCCGCAGCCCAGGCTCCTCCTCCTCCCGAGTCCTGCTCCCCACCTCTCCTCCTCGGCCAGCCACGGCCCCTGTCCAACCTCGCTGTGCACCAGCAGACCGTCAGTAGGAGGAGAGGGCTTCAGACTCAACGGAAACCCCGCGGGTGTCATGTAGGGGGCCTGCGTCCTTCCATTTGTCCATCCCAGGATTTCAATGGAGGCCGAAAACGTTTGGACCGCTATAGGTGAAGACTACAAGATAGAAGACTCTCCCCCACCGATGAGTCTCTTGCTGTTGACGAACCCGCGGACACGCTGGCACGCTCCGATTCAACCCAGCCCAGTGGAGAGCCGAGTGGACTGCATAACTGTGACTGTGTGCCCGAGGCTCTCTGGAGCAGCATCGCAGAAAGAGGCAGACACAAAGCGTTAGAGGGAGAGAGAGAGAGATAAGGGAGATAGAAAAGGAGAGCAATTGATGGAGAGATACGGAACAGGAGAAAAGGAGAGAGAGAGAGAGAGAGAGAGAGAGAGAGAGAGAGAGAGAGAGAGAGAGAGGGAAAAGGAGTAAGACCGTCGGGAGTCCAAGGCCGGGTGGAGAGTAAGAAAGATTACCGCCCGCTGATTTGAATTTCACAAATGCAGAAATCAAGGTCAGCTGGCCGTGGGATCACGAGGCGTGAGGGGATCGATACATCCAGCTAAACAGATGATCCCCCCTCCATCATTCTTATGGCGGAAAGCCAAACCCCAAGGGTTTGTGTGAGTGTGTGTGTGTGTGTGTGTGTGTGTGTGTGTGTGTGTGTGTGTGTGTGTGTGTGTGTGTGTGGGCTCGTGTTGGAACGTATATCTCAGAAAGGGTCTGCTCTCCGCGTGTGCACATGTGCCGGTGTGCGCCTTGGTGTGTGCTTCTCAGTGTGCATGTGTGTGTGTGTGTGTGTGTGTGTGTGTGTGTGTGTGTGCGTGCGTGCATGCGTGCGCGAGTCAGTGCTCGTGTGCAGTATTTCCCCAGCAGTGCGGCTGGCTGGACGGGGCAGAGATGAGTTATGCCACTGCATAGAGTCCGATGCAGGACGGGGCAGCCTTGGCAAACAGGCTGTGCTCCTGCTGCAGTGGACCGGACAGCAGCAGACAGCAGGCTCTACGCCTCGCTCCTGAGGGGGCTGACCCACAGGACCGTTAACTAGACCCTCCGCAAGACTACGATCACCCTCCACCCAATACCCAACCATGCATGTCATTTTTTATACCCTGTTTATGACTTTGATGCGTAGACCCGCTTTCTCTAAGGGTGCTCTATCTAAAAAAGGACCTTTTGGTCTTATCAGTGTAACTGCTCATTCAGTGTGAGTGGCCGTGAACGGTGTGAGGGCCGGGGCTCCACGTTACCTCGCAGCTTGCTCTGGACGTCCAAGGCGATGTCCAGGGGGTAGAAGGGCAGCACGGGGTCGTTGACCAGGCGGAGGACAGCCTCGGCTGTGAGCTGGGCGGAGGAGAGGGAGGAGAGAGAGAGGGGAGAGTCAGAGAGGCGCTGTCGGGCCCCGGGCGGGCACCGCGGAGCCTTGTGAACACCGGGGATGAGCTGCGCTGGCATGGCCCTCGGTCCCAGGCGTCTG
Organism: Galaxias rostratus; assembly: GCA_036024795.1. Taxonomy (NCBI): domain Eukaryota; kingdom Metazoa; phylum Chordata; class Actinopteri; order Galaxiiformes; family Galaxiidae; genus Galaxias; species Galaxias rostratus. The sequence goes on along the minus strand of JAVQJS010068692.1, from coordinate 4,088 downwards.
TGGTCGCCGCTCGCTCCTACTGAAGGAGACACGTTTTGACCCCGCCCACAATCACGCCCATGCAGCCCCCACACTTCCGTCTGCCGGATGGGTTTGCCGTATTCCATCTCGTTCCCGGGCTTAATTCCCGCCTGCCAAGCTCGCATTGATTCTCATCTCCAGGCCCAGCAGGTAGCCTTGCTAGCATCGGTTCCCTGCGTCCTGTTGGAATAAGATACTGTCTGGTAGCACGCTGCGCTAACCAACTGCTCCGTGGAATATCACAGCCAGCCGCGTTGGCGTCCAGATACACAGTCCCTTTTGGATCAGCACCCACCAATATGTCTTTATAAACATGATTTGTGGTGGCTTATACCGCCCTGCACAGTGGCATGAATAAAATATCTTTCATAGACCAGCCCTAAGTTGATGCCCTAGAATTTTAAGGCGGGGGGGGGCGGGACTCATGCATGTCCAGACACATTTAATATATAAATAAAAACGTTACCCGTAAGGCTCTTGAATAGATCACTAATAAAATACCGCTGTACTGTTGCATGTGGCTTTGGAGACTGAGAATGCGGTGAGTGAGTAAAGGTCAGCATTGTGTGTGTCTGTGAAGGTGTGTGTGTGTGTGTGTGTGGGTGTGGGTGTGTGTTTGTGTTTGTGCGAGGGAGAGAATGAGAGTGTTTCCACCTGACCTGTTGAAGCCTCGGCCGACAGGCCAATTGGCTGTCTCAGCATGAGCAGTCTCTTAGCCACTGACCTCAGTTAGTCTGTTCAGTGGCACAGACACACACACACACACACACACACACACACACACACACACACACACACACAGACTAATACATACTAAAACACACGCGCACACACACACCCACTCAGAGCCAAGGCAATGGCCAGCCCAGGTCAGTGGCCCCATCTCGCCAGGAGTTACTCCCACAGCGGGACAGAGACCTGGGGGTAGACAGGAACAGAGCACTGGGATAAAAGAGAGGAGGAGGCATCCTCACTGCTGCTGGGAAAACAAATGTGACCCGGAGACTGGGGAGGATTGGGAGACGGTAAGCAGAGCCTAATGATGTCCTGACAACAACCTGGCTGACTTCTCTGCAGATAGATAGACTTTGGACGGAGAGAGAGAGAGAGAGAGAGAGAGAGGGAGAGAGAAAGCTTATTCGTGTTGAGGGTGACCAGGCTGCTTTCACAAGCGACCGTAACGACCAATGGGGACACGACGTTCACCCTGAAAATGTTTTCCATCGCTATGGCGACCGTTCACTCCTCCACAAAGGGTCGGTCTTAAAAGACCACAGTGCTAATCGAGCCTCTGCATGGCTCTGTTCCACATTTCTTTCCAAACCTGCCTCCTCCACTTCAACGGCCCCGTTCCAAACCTGTCTCCTCCACTTCACCGGCCCCGTTCCAAACCTGTCTCCTCCACATCACCGGGCCCTTTCAAAACATGTCTCCTCCACATCACCGGGCCCATTCAAAACTTGTATCCTTCACATCGCTGGGCCCATTCAAAACTTGTCTCCTCCACTTCACCGGGCCCATTCCAAACCTGTCTCGTCCACTACTCCGGGCCCAAACCTCCTCCTGACAACAGATCTATTCACCTCCAATTAGTGCAGAGCCAATCAGCACGGACGGCTGTGCTAATGAGGTGGTGGTGATCCCCAGAGAGAACAAGAGAGGGATTAACCGCGTGAACCATGCTGAAGGAAGTGGGTCTGTGTGTGTGGATGGGTGTGTGTGTGTGTGTGTGTGTGTGTGTGTGTGTAAGTAGTGCGGGGAGTAGTGATAAATGAGTGTGTTGTGTGTTTGCGGTTTTTGTCTGTGGTGTGTGTGTGTGTGTGTGTGTGTATTGTTTCTGGGTGTATTTTTTGAAATGTGTGAGTTATGTGTGTGTGTGAGTAGTGTGTGAGTGATGTGTGTACTGTAAGTGACAATGGTGTTTGTGTGTGTCGTGTGGTGTCTTTGTATGGTGTGTTGTCTTTCTGTAGAGTGTGTGTGTGTGTAGTGTGTCGTGAAGTGAGTGGCTTTGTGAAGTGTGTGTGTTTGGTGTTTGTGTGTGTGGCGTGTTGGTAGTGTGTGTTTCTGTGTGTGTGTGGTGTTAGAGAGGTGTGTTGTGTGTGTGTGTGTGTGTGTGTGGTGTGTGTGTGTAACACCACAATGTGTTTTAGGTGGACACACTGCAGTGTAAGGGAAGTCACCGGCTTGTTAGCTGTCGATGCAAGAGAGCCAGTCCTTTTCCCGCGCTGCGTAAGACTGAAGGAATAACACGGGACAAATACAAAGCAGAGGAAAGCAAATATAACACCCAGGCCCAAGAATAGTTCTCACACTCTCTCTCTCTCTCTCTCTCTTGCTCGCTCTCTCTCTCACACACCCGCACACACCTCATCCCTTGGCTCCTGCACAAAGCAACCCTAGGTACTGTATGACATAAGTCCCTTGAGGTTAGGCCAGGTTTTATTCAAAGGTACTGCTCTAATGCTACTTTAATGGCCACACCGTTCTCAGAAATTCACTGTCAAAGAAAATTTCAAATGAGGCTCTCGAGCTAACGCCAGAGTTCCAGTTTAGTGGGTCGTCCTGCGTGTGTGTGATGGCGCGCTTGTGCGCCGTACGTGTGCACATCAGTGGGAATAGAGTTACGTGTAGCGTTCACGTGGGTGCCCATGTGCCTCACGCCTGGCGCTGTGCAGACTTTGGCGACTGGCAAGGATCACACAGGAGGGGGGACAGTATGTCCCGGTTGGACGGAGGCGTCAATGTATTCATTTTGTGCGCCGAGTGCCCGGTTTGTGTTCTGCATTTGGAGCCTGTTCTTGGGACGCTGGCCAAACACGGAGAGACACTTCCAGTCGTGGGCCCTCTTAGCTTGCCGGGGCCCTGCCGGAGATGATCCCTTCTGCTCAGAGGCGCACTAGGCCCAGCTCGGCTGAAAGAGAATGAGAGAGGAGCGGGGCGCCTCCGGGGAGCGGACCCCGTTAATAAACACACAGTGCACTGGCAAGAAGGCTCATTCAGATAAAAAATATCAACACATTTGGACAGGAGACATTGGGTTGTTCAAAACAAGATGGGGTTCGAATTCAGGCAAACTCTGCAAAAGCAAAGAGGCTTTAGTCAACATCTGAGGCCAGCTCAAACATTCCTACTGAGTACCCTTTCTCCCCGCAAATTCCCAGTACTGCTTCCTGCTAGACGCTCTGTTTCGCTGTTACGCTTTTAGTATCTGAATATTTTTATGGCATTTTGTAGTTGTTGTGTTGGACCGTGAACCTCTTTATTCCGGCACCCCCAACAGGAATCCACTGTGACAACGTGTGTCCCCAAGGCTTCTGGGGCCCTAACTGCTCGGTCACCTGCTCCTGCCAGAATGGCGGCTCCTGCTCGCCCGAAGACGGCACGTGTGTCTGCGCACCAGGATACCGAGGCACTTCCTGCAAAAGAAGTGAGGCGCCAACGCTCTTATCCCCCTCCCCCCCATCAATTTCTTTCTGTCTTTTGATCATTGTGGCAGAGATCCGGTAAAAGACTTTAGGAACAGCGTCGAAATTCCCATTTCAATATTGACCTTCCTTTGATCAAGGGAACACTGTCGAGGGAGGGCCTCTTAAATGGCCACGCACATGGGGAGAGTAAACGGCTCATCACAGCCCATCTCCTAATCACCGGGTCCTTACTCCGACTCCCACTTCCCACACCACCGCCACGTCTCCCAGAGGGGGTCTGCGCTCTGTCTGAGGCTCATCAGCCCCACACAGGCCCTCTCCCTGGGACAGTGGGCTCCTCCATGTGGAGGGGTCCCTTTGTGGCGAAGCTCAAGTGATGAGCTCACTGATTGGGGGTCAACTCAAGAGGCCAAATCTGTAAACATCCCTTCAAGTGGAATTTAAGAGAGTTGCTTTGTGTGTTTATTTGTCCACAGCATGTCTGTGTGTGTGTGCGTGTGTGTGTGTGTGTGTGTGTGTGTGTTTTTGTGTGTGTGTGTGTGTGCGTGCCTTTTGTTTTTGTTTGTTGTTTTGTATCTGCTTGTGTGTGTGTGTGTGTGTGTGTGTGTGTGTGTGTGTATGTGTATGTGTGTGTGTGTG
>JAVQJS010068665.1:0-15303 GCA_036024795.1 Galaxias rostratus | reverse complement strand
GAAGAGGAAGAGGTAAAAAGAAAAAAAAGAAGACGCAGCAGAACGAAAGAGAGAGAGAGGGAGAGGGATGCTGAAGAAAAGAAGACCAAGCCTGCATGATTGTGTTACAGCCTTGGAGGGGGGTTTGTGTGTGTGTGTGTGTGTGTGTGTGTAAGGGGGGGGGGGGGTATCCTCTCTGTGCGGTGTGGTTTTAATAGTTGTGAAGAAAAAAAACGTCCAAGGACAAGGAAACACATACTTCAGACCAACTTGCTAGAGATTAAAAAGGAACAATGGAGGCACGCAGAGAGGAACAGGGAGCAGCATAGCACAAAAACTGTAGGGTAGCCGCGCACAAGCCTCTGGGGGTAAATGGGTACAGTACCTTGCGGGCTTTAGTCTGGTACCTGACAGCTTTTTTGGTCTCAGTCTTGGCTACAGCTATGTGGTCCACTGCTTTAGAGACATTCACCTCAATGTTGTTCACTATGTCACCCTTAAAAAACACACACAGAAATACACACGGTGATTACAAACTGAATCAAATTCCATCACAGTTCACAGTGTCACAATATCACAGCTAATAGACTCTTTTTAAGAAGATACATTTATAGGCAACATAGCAAAGAGGGCTCTTTTGAGAGAAAGGTTGGCGTGCCTTACCTCAAACAAGGTTTTCCTCAGAAAGCATTAAATAACCAATATGGAACGTATATGTTACAAATCATACATATTTAATTATACATAATATAGCTCTTTCCAATTACATTCATGTAAACGACGTCTGGAATTAGTGAGGTATGGGAAGGTGATAGATAAGGACAGAAAGAAACCGAAGACTATCTTTGCCCACAGTCCAAGCGCAGGAACAACGGGAAGGAGATACAAAAACTGGAAAAACTAGAACAAAGATCAAGCGAGAGACAAACACAAGACAAGAAACACAACGAAAGGAAAAAAAGGGGGAAAGAACAGGAAAGAAAGCCAGTTAAATACACAGTGAAGAGGGGATGAAAAGGACAGACAGATGACGGAACACGGACAATGGAGTGTACCTGGTTCTCCACCAGCATGGCAATGTCTACAAACATGTCATGGAGTTCTTTGATGCTGCTCTCCAGGCGAACAATGTCTTTGTGTCGTGCCTCGATCTCACTCAGAGCCTGTTTGGAGATACTGGAGTCCACTATCTACAATGGGGAAAGAGCTAGTGAGCATACTCACTGAACACAAACGTGCGCAGTAAAAGAGAGCGGCATCACCAAAGCACCACTGTAGACGGTACAGTTGATTCTCACACACACACACACGCACACACACGCACTTACCCCTGCAGTGAACACAGCAGCATTGCCACTTTCTAACATTTCCTCCAGCTCTTCGTCTGTTGTAGCCTTGCCAGCTGGACATTTAGGACATCATAAAAAAAGTTATTGAGTGAGTGAAAGGGAAAAAAGTGAGTGAAAACCTGCTGCTTCCTTTATTTTTTTCCAAGGAGTGTGGACATTATATGTGTTTTAGCTCACTGATCTCCAGCTGTCTTTGGATCCTTCCTTTACTCCTCTCCCTAAAGTCCACCTGGGCCTCATTGTACTTGGTCATCACCTCCACAAACTTCCTGGACAGTACTGCATGCTGAGGAAATCGAAAGGAAACAGGATCACAGCCGTGACACAGGTATAGTTTTAGTCCAAATCTACATTGTTAACAATATTAACAAGAGATTACAATAGGATTCTGCAGGACAAAGACACACCTAAAATAACAAAATGATTAGATGACAGGAGGAGCCTGAGAATAAGGGAGTGGGGGGTAGATTTTCGGGTTCAGAGGTCAGGATAGTCCAAGAGTAAGAGGCTGACCTGTGATTTACGTATCCGCATGTCAGCTGACACCCGCTCCTCCTCCTCTGACTCCAGGTTCCTCTCGATGGCTGATAACCAATCCGACGGGAATATAGGTTATTAAAAGCACACCATGTTGCATTTAAGTTTTGTTTTATGAATTGTCTCTGAGATAGACTCACTCTTGAGTTTGTTTCTGGCATTGTTGGCCATCTTCTTGATGTCGTTGGTGAGCGCCTCCAGCTCGTCCTGTGTCTCTGTCAAATAGAAGGCATAAAATATGTTGAAACAACACAAGAGACAGAAATTGAGAAATTGAGAGAAAAGAATGTGGGTGAAAATAAAAATGATTCGAGTAGAATAGAGAAGTTATATAAGGGTTTACTCTGCTCTGAGGTGGGGGCGGACAGGATAACAGAGTAGAGCTTCTTGACTTCGGACACATTCTCGTCAATCTTATCAATACTGTTCCTGATGTCCTCGATCTGAAACGCACACATGCACACACAAACATGAATTCGACCTGCATACATACCAGTGTTGCATGGCGTGACACAGCAAAACACACATAAACACACAAACACAAATACAAAAGCACTGAAAAAAAACAAATGTGCCAACCTGTGAAAAGAACTCATCCATGAAGGCAGCATTGTCTATTGCAATCTCCACTTCTTCATCATCTTGGTCACAAGTCTGAGAGGAAGAGAGACAGGTATAACATTTGAACACAAATGCATCACCAATGAGGTAATGATTACAGGTCAAACCATCATCTCAAATGTACACATGCAAAGAGCAAAATTTGACCTATTAACGACTAGGGCTGAAAACCAACCTATGGACCATCTACCAGATAAGAAGGTTGTAATCTCCAACAGGTGTTCCTGGGCTTTTCATATCTCACAAAGGGATTTCCCTTTCCCTATATGGAGTTGGAAAATGTCATCTACTATAAATAAAATTAGAAATATGGCCTGTGGTACAAGAACAAGGCACTTGTCTCATTGACAGCCTACAATAAAGAGGCACCAGACAAATTATTTGTTAAGGTTACAAGAAGGTTTTTACAAACAATGAGTGACATTAGAGCCAAACTACCCGTTCCAGAATGCCTTGCCTCGAGCTGCTGATAGTGACACGGTGAAGGGCGAGGGTAACAACAAGCATCAGAACCGGTTCTTAACTGACCTCAGCGGTTCAAACAAACCTCTGGCAAACATGCGTCACCAGGAACTCTGGGTGTTTCGGTTGGAACTCAAGGGAGAAGAACGACAAAAGAATGCAAAGAAAGAGAAGGAGAGGGAAAATATGCAGGAGCAAAGTAGACCCGTAACCCAAACTGTACAATAAGCAGTAAATGTCGTCATTGTACAGCCCGTTTGTATGTTTGTGTTTTCACGTCTCACATTGGCAAACTGTGGTTGTAACTGTCAAACTGTTTCCTTCAAGTCTTGTCACCTAACTGCAGACAGTTGATGCCCATCCACTGACAACATTTCCGGTAGCAAAGTGTTACAGTCAATGTTTGAGACCTTAGTATGTATCACTATTAGGTTTCATTCAGAGCTGTAGCTTTCCATCTACTTTGAATGGCAAATAAATACAGTATATTTGTTGTTAAAAAATAAATACAAAAAATCAGTCTCATTCCTATCTGAGATATCTCATACTTTCTGTCGCAATTGGTAATTAATATTTTCTTACGTTCACAATCACTACTTTTTAAGTTTAAAAACTATATTCTGTGTGAAACAATTCAAGGTGTGTTCAAATAGAAAAACATTTCCCTTTCACTCCTCTTCTCTTTTTCTTTTGCTCACACACACTAGCTATTGTGGTGAAATAGACGCAGAAATCATTTCCTTCCTGTGTCTTTCTCATTCAACAAAACAAGGCCAGGGATAGGGGAGTCCGATATTTGAGAGAGTTACTTTTGAACTACGGCGTGCTGATAGCAGGAGGAAAAAGAGTAAATTTCATCTTGGTCATAAGGGACTAACATTTTACAATGTGCCCTCATAAAGTACAAGTCTTGTGACAATTATGACTCTTTTAACCATTTTTTTTACACGGTGAACTCTTAATCTGCACATAAAGACAAAATGCTGAATGGAATAACTCTCTGAAGGTCACAAGCCTTTAACTTACAATGCTGAGCCGGTGGAATCAATTTACATAATCTTTAGAGCTCTATAGATAAATAGGTTTCAATGGACCCTGGCATGAACATATCATACAATCCTTAATCCTTCTGTGCTGCAGAGAAATCACATGCAATCACATGTTTAAGGCTGGAAAGTCTGGCTGTCAAACAGATATGGGTAAAACAACAAAATCTGGCCAATGGGTCATTTTAAGGAAAGAAGGATTGGAGAACAAACTGAGGGTAGCACTGGAGTGACGACATAGCTTAGGAAATTACAAAGAGACTCAGTACATATATGATAGTTCTCCTGATTTGAAACAACTCTTATTAACTTCCTACGCTGATCATCATGCTAAGGTTGTCTGTTTTGTGTTGGATAACATAATACAAGAAATAAAACTCACATTATTTGCTGAATCAATTCCCTTATTTACATTTAATATTCTTAATGTGGTTTGCTGAAATTAAAAGTCGATCCCGGAAACGTCTTCAAAGGATAACGTGCAGTCATGGCTACAGGCCTTCGAGGGGGCATCTTCTATATCCGGTTTCCCCTCCTTCCTAAATCTCCAGTACATTGTCAGCTGACCAGATCATGCACACCGCAAAAACTGCCCAACCACCAAGAAGAATTTCAGGGGAGGAAATAGAGAGCCGAGGCCAGACAGGGTTCACTGACCATGGTATTTATCTGGTGCTTCAGGACGTACAGCCCTTACAAGCTCTACATCCCTCTACATACTTTGTTCCATCTGTGGGGACATACAAGGCCTTCTGCTCTGAAGACAATGTGTCATTATCTTGACTCTTGACTGCAAATATTTGGCCAGCAGTTCCAAGGTGGCCATGGCAACATATACCAACCTCAGTGAATTATTAGAGGCTGCCTCGCCGACTGGGCACCTGTTATTATCCAGGACTACATCATATTCTAATTCTGTTGTCTACAAATCAGTAACAGATCAATAGTTGTATTTGACTGAAATACAAAGCCATTACCGTTATAGCATTTATGAATTATAGCATTTCTTTAACGGACAGGTATGATCAATTCACCCAAATGGTGTCTCTGTGTAGAAAGGTCACCACTACAGTTCCAGACTTGACACCTGTCATTTCGTCCTCTGGGCACCCCACCCCACTCCACCAATATTTTTATCAAACTGATGTCGGCATCCGCGTGTGCAAATACTATAGATATCCACTAAAAGGCAAGCCCTTAAGAACTAACGGCAATGGCTACTTTTTGTATCCAGTAGACGTTTAACATGCGTATGTCAATGAATATAGTAGTCAGGTGACTAAAGGCAAGAAAACCGATGTCATCAAAGAAGCAAATAGAATTATTTTTACTTACCGCCTTGAGTTGCTCCAATCGGTCCTTCATCTTGCTGAAAGTTTATTATACAAATGGGCCTATAATTTTACTAAAACTATAAATAAATATACAATTATTTGGAATCAAATAAACAATTCTGCCTCGTAATCTCTGAATTCCTCAGCCAGCAGGCAAACTAGCTGTACAGAATCCCCCCGCCAAGTAAGAAACTAAACTCCCCCAACTTCAAGGTTTTTCTTGGAGGTTAGTCTTATCTAAAAAAAATATAAATTTTTTTCGTCCGGTTTTCAATGCAATATGGCTGCTGGAGTTAAAGCCTGTGGGTTTTCTCAAAATCTCCTCGTCCAGAGGATTAACACAACAGTTGTGTGCAGTGGTCTGAATGTATAATCTCCCCCTCTCTCTCTCTCTCTCTCTCTTTCTCTCGCTTCCTCTCGCTGGCCTCTAGTAATCATTCTGAAACGCACTTTTCTGTCTCACGCATGCGTAAAATGTTAACAGTCCACTTGCAGGCCACGCCCTGGCCAGTGAGATACCCGCACCTGTGTAACAGTTCTCCTTCATGGATTATCTGGGTGGTGAACGTTTGCCATCTAGAAGGGACTACAAACAATCGGCTATGTAGTCTATCCAAATGGAACAAGTTATGAGGATAGTAGGCTAAGTGATATCTACAACTGTTGTGAAACGGTCAATGTTTATAAGGCAGTCTGACCAAGTTCAATGAGTGTGCCTATGACATTTATCAACATTGATAAACCCCTCCTCCAACAAATAAAATCCTTCTCATTATCCCACTTCTCAGTCACACTCATTCACAGATAGGGAGACGGATGATCTCCCTTGCTCCATTGAGCAAAATAAAACCCTACAACCCAACAGACAATGACTGGGCTGCTGTTTCACAGCATAGCACTATTTCTCATCAGCTCTCTCTTTCTCCCTTGCAAACACAAACACAATGGTGGCAAATTTGAAAGAATTAGAGCCTGTTGCCTAGGCACACCAGAGGCCTATGAGTAATTTCCACTTACTCTTCGATGACACCCTGTGGTGAATGCGTGATAACTTTAACTCCGACCTCAATTCAAGTGTCACATTTTATTTGAAACTTACTTCAAGACCCTTGTTTAAATTGATACTTCTTAAAAATAGTATGACCCCCCACACACATAAACAAAAAACAGAAACAAATGTATATGGTTAACTACACCTAGAATAAAGTCATTCTTCAAGACACAAGGTTATATTCAGAATGTTTTTATTCAAAGTTCCCTTGGTGCTTCCAGTAGGCCTTACATCAGCGTGGGTGAGCCGGGTAAGTGCAGTGGGTGGTGCTTATTGATGAAGAGTAGCACATTGCTAAGCCAACAACACTAGGGTAGGTATGTCTTAAAGTGAAATTAGGAGAATGACACCAATGAGGACTTTCACCATTTTTTTCCATCTGTTTTTTTCCATTTTTAAAACACAAAACAAAACAAAGAAAGGTTCAAAAATAAAAATAAATCTGCAACGGGATTTTACAGTAAACGGGCCAAAATCCTACAACTTCCTGACACTGAGGGTGGACAAAGGGGTTTTATGGGTAACAGGTTAAAGGTCATCATCTTCGTCTGGGAGAGCCGTTTCTGAAGCCACCTGAGTAATTAAAAGGAGACAAAGAGGCAGATTACAACAAAGTCTAAATATATTATTTGTATAAATTATATCATTACAAATAAAATTGAAGCAGAATTATACAGGCCAAAAAACAGATTGGTTATTGAGATGAACACAGGACATGATATCATCTAAACCCGTGCCATCAGTCATTTATATACTCACTTTGAGGTCATGCTCGTATTGCGCAGCAAGGGAGGGGTCCATCTGGATCTCAGGGGGCGCCAAGGCAGGCATCTCAACGAACTCGAGATTGGGGTCACCAATCAACTTCCTTGCTAGCCACAGGAAAGGCTTCTCAAAGTTGTAGTTACTCTTGGCAGAGATGTCGTAGTACTGTGAGAAAGGAGTGTAAATTTATATGGAAAATTACTGCCATCTGTTCAGTCGAGTTTGAACATGCTGCCAGGAAGACATCAGGCAACATTAAGCACCAGGCATTCATTTGTTTAAGTTTAAGTGCTAGTGTCAGTAGAAATGAGTCCATCTAATTCCACTCATGAATAAAGAGTAAAACTTTGATCAGTCTGGAAAGCTTTAGTGTGAATTACCTGTAGGTTCTTCTTGCGATGGAACACAATGCTCTTGGCTTTGACTTTCCTGTCTTTAATGTCCACTTTGTTGCCGCAGAGGACTATAGGAATGTTCTCACAGACACGCACCAGGTCACGATGCCAGTTGGGGACGTTCTTGTAGGTGACTCGAGATGTGACGTCAAACATGATGATCGCACACTGGGCTGGAAAGGGAGGCAGACGAATGTTTTGCAATCGACAAACATTTCTGAATCAGGCTAGCCACAATCAGCCACAGGGTCTGGGCAATAAAGCAGAACCTGGGCTAAACTAATATTCAAAAAGAGCATTATTGGTTAGTCTTTTCCCCTTGGATCTACTGGAAAAAAGCTGTTTTTCAGGAAAACAAGATTGCTGTACCTTGAATGTAGTAGCCATCTCTTAGTCCTCCAAACTTTTCCTGACCAGCTGTGTCCCACACATTGTACTTAATAGCTCCTCTGTTAGTGTGGAAGACCAGCGGGTGCACCTCTACTCCAAGAGTGGCTGGATGGAGAGAAGGTCAGGAAAGATAAGAAAAACATGCAGCACACTTCAATTGATGATATATGTGCTACTGTCACTAGTCACAGTGGCTTCTCAAAAGAATTGGCATTTTATGGAGTAAGCAGGCGTTTGGTTGATGTACAACAAACCATTCAGTTACTTTGGTGAATGAACTAGGAAGTAAGCAAAAAACAGAAGGCAATTGGGTTTTAGGGAAAGACTCACCAACATATTTCTTCTCAAACTCTCCTGTCAAGTGTCTTTTAACGAACGTTGTCTTTCCCGTTCCTCCATCACCCACCAAGACAAGCTAAAATTAAAGAAAGTGGGTTTACTATCTTCACCAACAGATCAAAACGGGCAGGTATGCTTTAAAATAAGCTTAAATAGAGCCAAAAAATACCTTAAACTGGACTGATGGTTCGCCTTCTGCCATCGTTTAATATGTTGTGGTGTCTGATGTTCTCCTGAAATACACAATGCGGGTTTTTAGCTTGTCATCCTCCATCGTAGCTCAGAAAAAAGTAGCACAGCTTTCGTAACGTTACATAATTTGGGAAAGTGATTGAAATAGCAATTTGCAGCATAGACCACCAGCCATGTGAAATTAGACTAGTTAATTCCGCTAACGCGCCTTAACTTTTTTGTACGGCTATTGGTAGCACTGCTAACGCGATGGGGCTAGCAAAATTTACAGGTTTTCTATGCTAACCGACTAGCAGGTTCCTCAACGCAACCATGACACATTATCCGACACTGTTGACTTATATAACAGTCAACAACTCTTATTTTGATTATGGATGTGAGGACTGTGATTTTGCCATGGGTATAATGCGTTAGTTGCGCTTCTATGAACTAGGTTGATCGGGTGAGCAATCTAGTCACCAGCAACGCTTAACATACCCGAATTAATGCTAACATTAGCTCTAGGGCTAACCGTAAAGAGTGCGCCATAGCGCGCTGCTAGTACTAGCAGTGAGTGCCGCACTTTTCTAGCTAGCTGGGACTGGAACAATGTCTGCCCTGTCTTACTGAGAAGTCGGTTCCATGAGTTATATGTTGACAGTAAAATAATAGATCCATACGGCGAGGATAATGTTTCTTTCCAAGCCAGCAAATCAATATTGTAACCAGCCGAGGGAACATTGTAAAAATACGAAAGCCTGTAATAGTAGCTAGCTCGCATAGCAGCATGCATGGAAGCCATTCTTATGACAAAAGCTAGCTAATGTGTTCAAATTGCAAGTTAGCATACGATAAACGTAAATCTAGCAAATAACATACATTGAGATTGAATAAAAATAGATATGTATCATATAATGTGACTTTTTAGATGTACCTGAATAAGTATTGTGGTTGAAAATACGTAAATTTATAGACACAAATTCAATTTGAGACGGTACAGCATCAGTGAAAACGTTCAGACTCACCCTGTGTTGAAGCGAAGAGGGAAAGAGTAAATGGCTGCGTCCGCGGGAGATTCAGCGTGCACTCTGAGTCAGTTTCCGCCCATATCATGTGACCATCTAAGCGGTAAAATTTTAAAATATATTTTTTAATGTTTGTGTTTCCCAGTTGAAAAAAAACCACCTTTGCTACAGTCTGATATGTTTCACACATTCGGGTTAAGTAGACCCTTGGATTTGGGTGGAATGCTTGAGTTGCAAAACAATAGAAAAACAGTACTTATTATGACCGGCTACAATGTGACATTTATTTGGTGTTTATCAGAAGTTTACCTGTTTACAGTGCCTTCCATTTATTTTCTAACCGAAACGGACAAGATGTTAGTCACCAATCTACATTCAAAATACTAAACATTTCACCAATATTTTAAATCAGACTATCAATGAACGCGGATATTGGTTTTAATGTGACTTGTTTGCAGTAGGCTTATCATAAATGATGTAAATAGCACACACTGTGGAATCACACATTTTCTTTTACAGGGAATAACTTAGAACATAAGTCCAATTTATATAGGATTGTGTGCTTAGACATTTGAGCCCTTAATGATTTAGGGCACAATAATAGATTTAGTTTTGTTCTGCAAGTCTGCCAGATCATCCTCTGTAGTTTATGTTATGATTTAAGATGACACTTTATTCTGCACAGATAGTCAGTCTGTATGTTGGCTGCATTCTACACCTGCGTTCTCCATCAAGATTTGAGTTACTATCCAAGCTTTGTGGGGGTCTCTAATGGCAGTGGCGTAGATATATAAACAATAGCTTAACCGGTGCACCGTATTGGCGACCCCCATGGATGTATGACTTTACTGCTCTCATGAGAGCTCAAATTATGGTCTCCATTGCTGTGCAACTTCTCTTAATTGTACCGCAGCTACTCATAAGAGTTGACAGCTCAAAGTTTAGACCATGGTGTGAAATGGGTGTACATTAGCATTTCACAATAGAGTCCTGGAAGTACAGCATAAGGGACTACTTCAAATGAGATCAGAGGAAATGACAGACTGTTTAACTTCCTAATACTATACTTTCAAGGCGTTAGGTCAATGGGATTGACCTCAACAATGGCGTCCACGGTGCAATCTCCTGACAGAAGTCGCAATTGATGGGCTTGGTCATATCAGTGCCATAGAGGGGTTCCTCTGCTGCCATCAACCCACATGCATCTTTGTCTCATGGGCAATAGCCTGGGCACATTGAGGGCCCATTGAGCCAGAGCTGTGCGTGACTCTCATAGAATATATGGGCCACAACACATTTGTTAGTGAATCACATATTTTTTGGGGTGTATTTTTGGGTCCTGAATGTGTTTTGTGTTATAAAACTACTTGTTATATTTGTTGTCAACAGGGAAGGACAGCTTGGAGGCAATGCACGCTCCTCTCCAGTGGGGTAGAGACCAAGGGCCTGCACGCCACAATTTTTTTTTGGCAAGTGACCCTTCTCAAACTGATAGTTCATGGTAGCTGACTGTCAAAACAAGTAAATAACTCATATGGCCATCCCTAAGATGGCAGGAGAGTGAAATTAGAACATTTTTTAGACTAACCACTACATTTCTGAAGAATGATATGTCTTGGTGCGTGTGACCTCCTGAGGAGCTCTGACCAAAGTCATTGTTACAGCTGTCAGTGATAAACCTCCAGTTGATAGTTTCTGATTATTCACATATTCTAATATGAGAGAAAGTGGAAGGAATATAGTCCAAAATTCAGCAGACCTATTCTGGTCACACATTATTTTAAATTGAAATTCTGTGAAATTCTGTTTTGGTAAAAACAACAGCTAAGTAAAAAGGGAACTAAATAGTCAGCAAAACGAACTAAAGTTCTAACAAATTTATTTGAATTAATTTCCGTCTGGTCTTTCTCAATGGTCCAACAAATGGTCACTGTTATTGCAGGTTCCGGAAACAACAGACCGGCTAGGTGATCAGAACCGGCTGGCAGACCATCTGATTCACCAGCTGCTAATGTGTAGGCTACCATGCAGATTGCTTCTTCATATAATCTCCCGTCCCAATTCCAGGGATTTACTTCACTCTCACCCTATAAAAAAGTGCTGCAAAGCGTAACCACCAGGCAAATCAGGCTTTTCCTATAATTAAGCTATGTGCCACACTTATTAATGTTTCCCTATATTATTTGTTTATATCATATTAAACAATAATAAGTAGGTGATTTGCCAGCGCTACACAAGTAAATACTTAGCAGTCTAACAAAAGGAGTGGTTTGTAAAAATAGGTCAGTCAGCTGTTTAATAAAGTACACAAATAGCCTTGGTCTAGAACTAAAACATAACAGCAAAAAATGCTACGATATCTGTGTCTCCATGCCATTAATAAAAAATATTTTTTTGTTTTTCAGACTCCGACCTCATTATTTTTTTATGTTCAGGTGGTAAGTATCCCTGTAGAACTGAAGAAAATAGCCTGTAGGTGTAGAATAAGGATATCTTACAGCTTGAAAAATAATTTTTCATTTTGATTATTTGGCTGTTTGTCTATAGAGGGCTCTGACATGTCAATGCTCACCGTAAGTGTTTTGTTAAGATGAAGTGGGGTCAATTTAAAGAAACTTCAGAGATGAATGGTGCCCACTTGAAAACCTCATTGACATCTGCTCGCAATCAAATCAATGCTAAATATCGAATGCTCATCTTTGTTTATGGCACAATGGTTGTAACAAGTATTCTGTGTATTTAGATTCGTTAGTTCAATAACAGGACAAAAAATATGCAGTAGGCTAGAGCATCACTTTCTGCATTGTTCACTTTGTTCCCTTGGCATTATTCCCAAAACAACATTTATTATCAACATAATCTATTTAATTTTCATCCAATTTTTAAAATGTGCACCTTCCGATAATTCTGCTGATGTACAGGTATGTTTTTAGCTAGACCGTAAGTCACATTCATGTCATCCGTTGATAAGAGAGCCAGAGTGAGAAAGACAGGGTGTGCGGAAGTTCTCTCTTCCTCTTTAACCACTTGAACAAGTAACTCTCCTAATCAAGCAACTCAAACCAAGATATCATCGTAGAGGGTCATTCTAGAGGTATAAATTATCGTTTTTACATTTGAAACCATTGTGTTGTTTTAGATTTACCAGGGTGCTGATGATGACAGGAAGTGGACAGGACTTACTTCTGCTTAAAACAAAACTAGTGATCTGGTAACGCTGTTTGGACTAAAGAGAACATCTTTCCTTATTCTTCATATTGCTCAATTGTTTATTATCTGTGTTGACATTTCTCATTCCGACTAATGACATAACATGTTTGAGCATTGAGGAAGATGCTTAACATTTGTGATTGACAACTTTTACAAACAGCTTCGTGTGAAGGTGGGATGGAAATCACCCAACTTTGATACGGTGAAGCACTGTCACTTTTGCAGAAGACATTTTAAATCAAGGGAATTTTGGGGACCTCTCTCGCTGCTCTGACTTCGTGAGATGTCCGATTCGTCTGGTACAACCTGTAGGACCCCAATCAGAGAAGACAGCTCTGGTTTGACTCTGGTGGAACCTGTTGTGGCTGAGACAGATCGATTTGGATTTATTCTGGGGAATGGACACAGTGTTGGGTGAGTTGTGCCAACGCGTTCACGTTTTTAGTTCTGAAAGAATGTACACTGCTGTTGATTGTCAATCTACTCAGACAAACCAAGAGTAAACAACATATGATTTATGTTGGGCATACTCCAAGTCAATACACAAATTAGGATATATACTTGGTTCCTCAGTTTTACTCTATGTTACCGCTATAAACTGAATAAAGTAATTCCTCTAACGATCTGAGGTAAGGTCAAGGCTGAAGCACCAATATGCTTTAACAATGTGCACAACGGATGCCTATCGTCTCAGATTGTCTTCCAAAGTTCAACATCCGGGCCTGTTGCCATGGTGACTCACACCACTGGCGTGTGGTTTTCCTGTTTCCTGTTTGCTTTGTGATGTTTTATGCTAATTGACTACAACATATTGTTGAGACCACTCAGGAAAGCATTTTAGTGAAAAATACACCTTTCTGGTAGAAAAAATATTCTTACCATCGCAGAATTATTCTGCCCATCTTGGGCCAGATACAAATGTAGCAGGTGACAGAGGGTGCTCAGTAAAAGCAATGAGTTTGTGTTTTCGTATGTCAACGCTTTGTCTGAAACGTTCATCTGTTGCTTCTGTAACAGGATTGAAGGCCCATCCCCTGAGCTGGTCAGGCACAGAGAGACAAAGTGGATCAACATTATCAGCGAATGGGATCGCATCCTAAAAAAAAGGTCCAGTAAGGTGGGTCCTTATCCATTCAAACAGAGATATACCCATGCCCGATGTAAATTAAACCATCCCTTCGAGTTTCATAACTATGACCCTGTAGCAGAGTTAAATGCACTGATTTTACAACTTATATTGAGAGCAGGCTACTATTATTTTACTATACTTTATCTCTTATTCTTTGAATTGAAAAAAAGACAGCAAACTGTTGTCTATGCTGTACACTGAGTAACTGTGAGAAATACCCCCCCCCCGCCCCCCCAGGTCAAGGAACAGTGCCAGAAGGGCATTCCAGCCTCGCTGAGGGCCAAGTGCTGGCCCCTGCTTTGTGGAGCCACGGGCCAGATGCAGCATGACAAAGACCTCTACCTGGTAGGGGAACTCCATGCAACCATGACTTTACTATTCTGTGCACAACAACAAAAATGAACAATCATGTCAATAGCGAGTCACCCACCCTGTCTATCTGGTGCCAGTCACTGGACTCCAAACCAGCCTTGCAGAGCTGGGTGGACGTGATTGAGAGAGACCTTGACCGCCAGTTTCCCTTTCATGAGATGTTCCTCTCCAGAGACGGACATGGGTAAATAACACATTTTAATATCAATGTATCAGTTAGTTTGTGCTGAAATTATTTATGTCACATTGATTGTTTATTCAAATGTGACCATTTCTTTCTGTGTGTATGTGTGTGTGATGAAGTCAGCGGGGGTTGTTCAGAGTGCTCAAAGCTTACACCCAGTACCAGCCTGATGAGGGCTACTGCCAGGCTCAGGGACCCGTTGCTGCAGTGCTACTCATGAACATGCCTGCTGAGGTACAACCTGCAGACTAGCCACATGAATGTGAATCAATCATCTTTCTAAATTTTTAAAGACTTTAACATACCCATTTTGCCCTGGTAGGAAGCGTTCTGGTGCTTGGTCCAGATCAGTCAACAGTACCTGCCTGGTTACTACAGCCCTCTGTTGGTAAGATCTTGTACTTACACCCGTAGGCTTTAGAGATCCTTTGTGCAGCACATCAATGGATTTTCAAACTTGTCTTTAAACCGGTTTCCGTTCAAAAATAATTTGTGGCAGTGTTAATTTTGGCAGTTACTAATATGGCTTCAGCCAATATTTTTTAAAAAAAATGCTGTTTGATCCATTTTAGCATATTTACAAAAAAATTTAATCCTACCTCAAAACGCACTTGTTTCTCTTAGCCTACCACGAGCTTGTCATCTTTTACTTATATTTTATGTATGTGTGTATTGTTTATGTGTATCTACATATATGTTGGTTTATTTGCATATATAAATATTTATTTATATATTGATGTTCCCTTTTTCAATAACTCTTGTCTATCTTACGTTAAATGCTACATTGTGCTTTTTTGTATATACTTGTATACGTTTAATTTTCTATGCCATGTACAGTCCCCTTGGGTGTCCAGAAAGGAGTCGATAAATTAAATGTATTAGTATCATTATTCTTATGTAAACAGAATTTGTTCGCACCTTAATCATATCTTAACTGTTTAATG
>JAVQJS010068658.1:0-17865 GCA_036024795.1 Galaxias rostratus | reverse complement strand
CTCTCTTTCTCTCTCGCTCTGTCTCTCTCTCTCAAAATTAAAATTTGACAACTTTCACTTTGACTTCAAAACTCAATATGAAGGTTATTATTTTGCAGCCTGCCCATGTGTGACTATTGTTAACTTTTGTGATAACAGAAATGTTGAAGTTGTGCCATGGTAAATATGTACAAATATTACTATTTGTTTAATCTTGTTGAGTCTCTTTTCATTGGACTACTGAACTTTTGTACGATCTTGCTCGAGGGTTAAACTCACAATGGTGTGGAATACACTGTAACAGCATCAATCCCCAAGTTGCTGGCGGTGTAGAGCAAATTTTCTTCTGCATCGCTTGGGCTGATTAACAACTGCCATGTAAAGAAATAGGTAGTCTGACTTTTTGTTGTTTCCATTCTTTATTCTCAGCTTGATGTTGACATTTCTATATAAACAACTATATGATATCAAAATAAAAGATTTTTCCTGTTTTCTTTTGTGATAAGTGCATTTGTTTGTTTGAGTTTGCCTTTGACAGCGCTACAGGAGCGAACAAAAAATTGGGAAATCTCAGACGATTTCACGGGAAATAATATATAAAAATAAAAACGTATCGAAATGTTGACCTTTCCGCCATACCAGGTCAGCATGATGAAATAAAATGGTACATCCGCCTGTAGTTTGCTCAGTTGGAACGAAGATGATAACGTATGCAATAGATAAACAATCCATTGATGGTTGTCCAGACCACGTCTCAGTTCTCTATACTGACGGAAGTGAACATGATAGCTTCCTGAATAAATGGAAACCCCGGAAGCCTAACTGAGGCAATGGTGCTGCGCTAAATCAGGTGAGTGTTGAGCCTGGCAACTTTAATGCTTAATGTTTTGACACTGAATATGGATGCTATATTGATGAAAATTCGACTCATACGCGGGTCTCACTTTCAGTGGATTTCATGTTTAATTTGTAAAGTAATTATACAACCAGCTTTTAGGAAAATACTACAGGCTAACTCAGCATTCTGATGGTTAGCAGGCTAGCTAGCTGGAAGTTACCAATCTTAGTAGCCTGTTTTTGATTTTGTGTAGAGTTCAGTTGAATTTGCTAAAATATTAACATGCAGTCTTGTATTGACTGAATCGATATTGTTTCGTTGGTTGTGGCCTATTGTTTGATCATGTTGCCTATATGCTGATCATGACCTGACGCTAAATCATTATAGCACAAACTCACAATTGCATTACAACGTGTGACACATACAAATAAATTTGTTTGCTATGTTTTGTGTTTTAGTAAAATATATCGTGATACTTTTATAAACAATGCAAAATGCCGACTGCCAACTTTATGATACATTTACGTAGTCTGACGCTACATTATGGTGTTTTATTACCATGACTCATGAGAATGTTGATGTTCATTCTTGGCCAAATCAATAGGTTAATCTGATCATTTACTCTCATATGTTTGATGGTCCAAGGGTCAAACCTGCTTGACCAACTTTCTTCCCTATAAATTGGCACAGTCTGTATTACTAATCTATCTGTTTGTACATTGTCTCAAGTTACTCACAGTCAAGTTTCGTTTTATTAGAGGGAAGTTTGTTTTCTAAACTTTCCTTATCTGACGGATACATTATTTCAATGTGGCTGTAATTTTTCATGTGACCCGTGGAGCATGACTCGACACTCACCCACTGACTCCTCTGTTGGCCCAGGTGGAGTGGCCCGTCTCACTGTAGGAATGCCTGGTGGAGTGGACTATGGGGAGTTAGGGGGGAGCCTCCCGGCCATTGCCTCCTTGAATGCATCCTACTCGACATCTATTTCCCTCCCCTCCCCGCACTACATGTTGGTGCCACCAGCCGAGCGCAAAGTCATCTCGGATGTTCGTCGCACCTTCTGTCTCTTTGTCACCTTTGACCTCCTCTTCATCTCCCTCCTCTGGATCATTGAACTGAATGTGAGCAGATATATACAGTGTGGACACCATCAGCAGATGTGTTTACGGCTATCCACAGTTTGTGTTTTGACTGTGGCGTCATTGCTAATGTGTGTTTTAATCACGCAGATCTCCAACACAATTTGGGAGAATCTGAAAAAAGAAGTTGTCCTTTACAATTTCAAGTCTTCCTTCTTTGATATCTTTGTAAGTACTAATGACAAATCAGACTGTCCATGACTATTCGATTACCAATTACCTATTTGATTACCAATGTAATCAAATTGTACTCAACACGTTGTGAAGTGAGACTATCGTGTTTGTTTTGCACATGCTGCCCTCTAGTCACAATAAGGCTACTGTCATTGAAGTCTGTTTCATTATTTTAAGAAGATCAATGTATTAAGGTGACTTAGTCGTTCTTTCGCTTTTCTCGGTTGTATAATGCAATGCTAAACTTGTCTCGCTCACGCGATGCCAAAATGCCTGAGGTCGTGCCCTTCATTTTGTGCCTCAGCTCCTTGCTGTGTTTCGGTTCCTGTGTCTGCAGTTGGGTTATGCTGCAGTGCGTCTCCGGCACTGGTGGGTGATTGCGGTAAGAGTTCCTTTTTTTTTTAAAGACATATTGACTGGAGTGGTTATTGTGTGTGCGCATACTTGTTTTGCTTTTCCCAAAACTGAAAGTAAGGTTCAGAATTTCTACACAGATCACCACCCTTGTGAGCAGCTCTTTCCTCGTTGCCAAGGTCATCATATCCAATGTGAGTCTCACCCCCCCGTTCTTTTTCCTGACACACAACTTTTTTTGTAGTTTAGCATGCTGCCTCTGAGCGTCACAGATCCGTTCACTTCAACATTTTACTTCTCCTTTTTGCAACAATGTATTACTTATTTCCAGTTACTTACTGTATAATAAGGACCAAAGAAAGAAGAAGCCTTACTTAATCTGTTTGTATTCAGTAGGGTCATTTTACATTTAGAATAGGGGCAGTAGTCATTGATGCGGTTATAAGATTCCCATCTTCCTGTTTATATTGTACATGCTATTCTATCCTGAGACTGAGAAATGTGCGCACCCTCATTTAGCTCCTGTCCCAGAATGCCTTTGGCTATGTGTTGCCCATCACTTCTTTTGTGGTGGCGTGGTTGGAGACCTGGTTCCTGGACTTCAAGGTGCTCACCCAGGAAGCCGATGACGAGAGAGGTGAGTGAGAGGAACACACGTAACTAGCTATACGTCTATGTGGCGACGATTACATCAACTCGAATGCATGTGTCACCATGTGCTCATTGATTCACAGCCTACCTAGCGGTTGTCAATGCAGCCTGCGAGCGGGCCCCAATGATTTACCCCCGCGCTGTCTCAGATGGACAGTTCTACTCCCCCCCTGAGTCTCTCGCAGGTACCGTCCAAACCTCTCTGTAATGCTCCACCTAAGGGTTAGTATAGCCTAAAACATTGGCACAATTTAACAAGGCTTAAACTGCACTAAAAGGCTTGTCTAGGGTTCTTTTCGTTGGTCTTTATGTAGCAATCCCTTAGACAAAAGTGTCAAGATATTCACGCTATACGTAAATACTAAAAAACCTTAGGCCTTTTAGTAGAGATGATTAAAGCATCAAAGAATTCTTAAAATGCACGAATTGGCACAAGCCCTTGATGTTCTTGCTGCCTCCAAGTTGGTACTGTGTGTCGCCTGATTTCAGGCTCGGAGGAGGACCTGGATGAAGAGGGTCTCTGTCGCAGGGCGGTCACGTCCGAGGTACAGTAGCCAGCCTTTCGACAAGTACACTACGGCACGCGCTGAACTGTGTAACCCTAAAGGCATCGTGCCGGTCTGCGTTCCCAGGAGAAGGAGTACGTCCGTCAGGGTCGCGAGGCCATGGCTGTAGTGGAGCAGATCCTGTCCCAAGAGGAGAACTGGAAGTTTGAGAAGAACAACGTGAGTGGCTGTGGGTGGGAAACGTCCTTCTTTTGCTGGTGGTTCCTAGCCCGGGTTTATAATGCTGTACTCTAATTCAAGCTGCAGCATTTTCTAAATGGGCAATTTTTTGGGATTCATGAAAGCTTGCATTGAAACAGTAGACATTTTTTACCTTTCGTTCCTGCTGAACAAGTTGTTTTGTTTTTCAAACTGAACCCTGTTTGCCATGTCTTATTCAAAGCTACACAGTCATGGGTCTCCATCCCAATTATTGCTATCTGATAAAAAGCTCCTACATTAATGGCCTAATTAAGCCGCCACAATTATGTGTACTAAAACTTCCCCACAACCAAGCCAGTAGACACCGAGGAAAAACAGCTTCATGTGTTCTTTTTAAAAAACGACTCAATCAGAAGTTCACTATTTCTAAACTTCAATTGTTTTCACACCTTATTAGTTTTTAAAAGTACTTTCTTAAAACCTAAAGATAATGTTCACAAACAATCAGAAAAGGTAAATAATGTAGGCAAAGGCAGTTTAAGTTTGGAATTCTACATGTTAGTTTTAAACTCCAGAAAGTTTGATATAATACACATATGCATACATTTTGTCACTGTATTTTGGTAATAATAATAACTTAATATAACCAAGTCAGCTGAGAACAAATTCTTTCTTACAGGGGTGTGAGATGCAATTGCATTAGTAGCCCTTTGATGCCAGCTCTTACCTATATGCCTATTTTGTTGGCAGGATATGGGGGACTCCGTGTACACTCTTGAGATTCCTTTCCATGGGAAGACCTTTATTCTGAAGGTACGCCGCCTCCACGTTTACCAGCGTGATGTATTACTGTGAGACGTCAATTAATGCCTTAGTGTTATAATGATCTTTTCTTGAACGTGTGTCCCTGCCTCCCTAGGCCTTGGTGCAGTGTGCTGCAGAGCTGGTGTATCAGGAGGTCATCTTACAGCCAGAGAAGATGGTCAAGTGGAACAAGACCGTGTCTGGATGCCAGGTGGCCACTAGTAACACTCCACTACAACTAAAGCATGGCTAATGCCATGACCCCTTTGGATTGCAAAATCCCACTGAACGAAGGTCACAAATGTGTTTGAAGATAATAATAAAGTAAGTCTAACGGGCCCCTGCATCCCTCCTCAGATCTTACAGAGGGTGGACGACAACACGCTGGTGTCCTACGATGTCTCTGCTGGGGCGGCGGGGGGAGTGGTGTCCGCTAGGTACAGCACCTCTTCATTTTACCCACCCTACGTCCGCTCTCACAAGTGGTTTTCACTATGCTGATATATAGCTTTGTGTGCTTGATTTTGAAGTGCTTCAGGAAACCTTTTTATCAGAGGGAGGACTTTAGCAGCTTGTGTGTGTGTGTGTGCTTCCTCTCCCAGGGACTTTGTGAACGTGCGGCGCGTGGAGCGCAAGCGAGACAGCTACATTTCGGCCGGCATGGCGACGGACCACGGCGCCAAACCGCCCCACAGTCGCTTCGTCAGGTCTGACCCCGCGGCCCCTCCAGCAGGCTGCCTTAACATCACATCTAGGCTGCCTGGAGTGTCTCACCTCTGTTCTCCTGTGTTTACCTTCCCAGGGGGGAGAACGGTCCTGGAGGGTTCGTGGTCCTCAAGTCCAGCAGTAACCCCACCGTCTGCACCTTCATCTGGGTGCTCAACACAGACCTGAAGGTAAGCCCTGAGCATGGAGTGAAGAGCTCTGACATTTTGCTGCGCGAGGCGCCGTCTGCTCTGGGAGTCCCGGTGAAGTGTAACACCTGAACTGCTATGTTTTTGTTTTTGTTCCGCTCAGGGCCGACTGCCTCGCTACCTCATCCACCAGAGTCTGGCCGCCACCATGTTTGAGTTCATGGCCCATTTACGCCAGCGTATCTCCGACCTGCGGTCTGCGTCCTACTAGGACCCGCCTTCCTCCTCTCCGTCTCTGGCTCCCTGAAGTCCCAGTGCCAACGCCGGGCTGGAGGGGGAACTATAGCAGCCCCCAGGTGGATGATGTTGGCCTCAAGCCTGTCCTTACGTGATTGGAGATATTCTACTGACTCGGACCAGGCTGAACCCGTCCACAGAAAGAATCTTAGCTATGGATCATTTTGACAATGCAGCCATAGAAGAAAAAAGAATGGGACAGGCCTCTGTTTCCTTTTGTTTGGGCATCAGCAGGGTCCATTTTAAAAGCCAGCTTGTCCGTGTTTTATGAAGGCCTATTTGTTTTGCTGTGTAGGAATGTGACTTTTTTGTTATCAGGCTTTGTTATACAACAGGGGGAACCCTGGTCAACCAAGACAATGAAAGGGGACGTTCTTTTGATTTACTTACTCCACCTTCTCTGAGAAATATCAGATTCGACTGTTGGGTTTGTGCCTCAAGCTACCTACTGTTTCTTTTTGAGCCTTACTCGACTGCACCTTTGCCTGCCAGTGACTGCTATTCAATGGCATTTTTTGGTGTTCCCAGTTTTTGTTCTCTGCACTGTCCTGAATGCTCTGGTTCTCTGGCATGGTGGGAACTACTCCGTTCCACCATCTCATCAGCCATTATTGACGTTTCGGGGAGCGGTGACACCCCCAGAGGTCCGTTTCCCCCGGTCCCCACCGCCACAGAGAGCCCCCACTGAAGGCAAACGCCGACGTCTCCAGGAGGTCTGTTTCGGAAAAGGTACCTCGACGGACTCCTGACGTTGCGAAACTGAACTCTTTTTGTGCCAATAGCCTTAAGTGGCCTTGGGCCGGGTGGCTATCATTGGTGGCTTTCCTTGTGGAGTTCCCGCATTGCTTCGAACCAGCCTTCATTTCGTGGAAGTGGGGCAGGAATCATAGATCAATAGATGTTGTGTGTCCCCCCCCCATTGTGTCTGATAACAACCATGGTTCGAATATTTATTGTTATTCTCATACTGCGTTGATTCTTTTCTTCTTGTCGTTCTTTCTTTCCAGTCGGTTTGTGCTCCGTGCCTGCTGTTTAAGCTGAACCTTGGTTTACCCTCATTCCTTCATAGTGCCTTGAGGTCCTATTGAATAAGGCACGAGTAGGACGATGATGGTGTGTCGTGCAGGCTACTCTGTTTGTTTTTTTTGGCCAGCGTTTAATAGGCCCTCGCTGACCACAGTGATTGCATGCCCAAATGGCCGTAAAGCGTCGTTTTATACGCGGCCAAGTTTGCAAACCCACCTTTCAGTCCCCATCAGATATTACTTTGGTTACGCCAATTCCCTTTTTTATGCATACTTTCAAAATGACACATCGTGGAGTTAGAGAAGAAAAAAATAATCTAATCAAGGCAAATGGTAATTTGAACGTGCTAATGGATTTCACCAAAACTAAGTAAGTTAACGGTTGATGTGCAATGCCTTTAAACACATTTGATGTCCTTTTTGGTTTATTTTAGAAATATATGCAGTATAATCTAACTTGTTCTACTTGGAAGCTAAAGTAATAAAAAATATTTTTACATTTTTATGAAATTCAGCATTATGACCTACAGTTACTCTCAAAGCCATTATCAGAATGCTAACCAATACATCCGTTTTTGTAATGGGGATTTAACCAAACTAAGGTAATAAAATGTATTAAATAATTAATCTGACTTCATAATTTTCTGCTTTTCTGTCTTGAACAACACCCATGTTTGAACTATACGAACTGGGCCACATTTCTAACTCCTATGAGAGCCCCATTCTGAAAAGTTGAGTATAACAATCTGAGCACAATGCTGACTAAGGAGGCTGTCAATCATATGCTACATACAGTTGCTTTGTGTCTGTTTCTCGGTCTGAAAAATTGCTACAGTGCAGTAATCCGAATCAAATCTCCCTAGTGGATTAAGTAATGCTGTTCACTCAACAACTTAAAGTGGATCCAAGTACAGATGGGCCCTTGTGGCTTTGTGTATGTTTACTGTCTGCGTGTTCTTTTACTTGGGCTCTTTTATTGTCCGTGGTGGGACCCAGAGGGTGTTTGTGTGACGACCGGTACCTTGTGACCAGAGCGTACATCACATGGAAGTCACCCCCTCTTGGCGGTTCTCTCTTCCAGCTGGCGTTATGGCCGATGTTCTCCCCAACGTATCGTTCAGATCAAGTATCTCCCATTGGCTGGGGTGTCGGTTAGTTGAGTGGTTTAACCTTATATATTTTTTGGAGGCAGGCATTGTGTTCATTGCTCAGAATTAAAGATGGCTTCTCGATTTGTATTTGGTTACATGCGTAATATTAGTTGCAACCCTAATTAAAGAACGCATGTTTGAAAACCCATGGACACCTTACAAATACAGGACAGAGACAAAAAAAAATTGTTGAATGAAAACATTAAAGAGTAAGAGCAGTAAAGCTTAGACAGTGAAACCATTGGCCTGACAAAACAAGTATGTTTTTTTTTAAGTTTGAAGGGACTCTGCATTAGTGATCAATATGGGGAGAGATTTCCAAAGGGAAGGGGACAACCATGTTGAATGCTTGCTCCCCAGAGGTCCGCAGCCTGGTGTGCGGGGGAAGGAGTGCAGTCCTATGTCAGAAGATCTTCCACTCCGCAAGGGGATGTAGGGGAGTCAGAGGTCAGAAAGACATCGTGGGTCTTGGGCGCGTTTGGAGTTGTATGTGATGAAGAGGATTTTGTAAGTGAGATGGGACTTCTTGACCCGGTAGCCAGTGTAAGTGCATGAGTGTGGGGATGAGGTGCTGCTGGGTGTTTAGAGAACCTCAGCAGAAGAGTTTTGAACCTACTAGAGCCTATCTTGGATCTTTGCTGGTCACCCCACATCTGTGTTACAGTATTCCAGACGGCAGCAGACAAAATTGTTAATGAGGGTCTCTGCCAGTGGGTATCCTTGAAATCAGATCTTATACCTGTCCAATTGTCTGAGCCCTACAGGGAAGTACTAGCCATCCTGAGACTTACTCTCGGGCAACCTCTCATGTTTGTAGAACATAGTCGTCTCGTACTCCCATCAGGCCAGTGAGAGTGTCATCACGTTGTTATGGAGTTACCACCTTTATATTTAGCTCTATCTCCCTATTATGGGGATTTTTTTTTACCTTCTTCCACAGAACCTATTCAGTTTTGAGCTAACGTGTGAATAGCCTATGGTCTCGGCATGAAGAGATGGGGAAAGACAGGAACATTGGGTGGGCACGGGGCTATCTAGTTTAGGCTGCCAAGGGCAGAGGGATGGCTTGGCTCACATGATTGGGATGTGACTTGTCTCCAGGGGGTGGAGTGTGTGTGTGAGTGTGTGTGAGAGAGAGAAAGAGAGTGTGTGAGAGAGATAGAGAGTGAGTGTGTGCGCGGGCGGGATAAGTGAGCGTGAACCTCTGGCTGCTCTCTTTGTCATCAATGTAACACATGAGAGGGAGGCACACTTGCGGGGTCGCAGTGTGTCCCGAGCAGGCAGTCGGATCCAGAGTGGGGCTAACCCAACCACCACTGGAGGAGGCCAGCGCAGCAGAGTCCCTGGGAAGCACTGGAGACCAGCAGCTTTTTGTTTCTGGATCCTACAGGACAATTGGTTGTAAATAGTTTTTTTTTTAGTGATAGCTTAACTTGTAAATATTATTTAGAACAAATGAATATATTGAACCTGCATTCTTATTCGTTTAAGTGGATTTTGTTTTATCTAGCGTGGTAACTGATTCTTAATTTGTTCGGAATATCCCTTGGGACTAGAATAGTCAATCAGTGTAATCTGCCTGCACTGTCTGATTCATCAACCCCTGGATACCAACAGCTGTTCCAACTGTAACTGTTTGTGCTCTCACCACAAATACTCCACATCTCTACGTATATATGAGCCCCTTCCATACGAGACTTGAGGAACGGGATCTCTTCTGCTGCGTGACATAGGTGTCTTCGAACCCCTGGACTTTGCCCACAGCGACGTTTCATGATTGCTTGATCGTTCTCTTCCTCCCGCACTTCCTCACCGCTAGAAATGGGGTCGGCCTTGAAGAGGTGTTGTCGCTTCTGCTGCTGCTGTTGCTTTGAGGACGACGATGAAGAAGAGAAGGCGCCTTTGATCACGTAAGAAAGCCTCCCAGAGGTTACATTCGCGTAGCCCGCTCATTCTTCAGCATCTCTTTTTTCTCAGACTTTTCTATATCAATGCCCGATTAGTCAAACACACTGGCAATGTGCTTGTCTTTTCTTTGATCACGAGCGTGCTCAGAGACATGAAGTTTGAGGCCATTAGCAAAATACCCAAAACACCTAAATCCGTGTATGTGTGTGCTTGTGTGTGTTTTTGTGTGCATTTCACAGGCACGACACTCTGGACTACTTTGACCGTGAGGCAAAGAAGCGCCGCGACCAGGAAACCAACCTGTGGAGTGAACCCGGTGACCCCAGTCACTCGGAGAGAGACGACGACCGCATCCTCTACAACCTGCTCCAGACCAGAGCCAAGACCCGCACAGGCTCCACGGTACAGCACCCAGGGAGGGAGTGGGGGGCGATTTGGGGTATAGCCAGCTGTCATATCAGTTGTATGTCTTTTGTTGGGACAACTTTACTCTCTGTCCTGCTACTGACCATGCCTCGCACAAGCCATTGGGCCTGCAGTCCACAGTCTACAGACAGATTTACAGTCAATTCCGCCTGCTTTGTGTTCTCTCCCTGTGTAGGGTTACCGGCGACTGAGTGTGGACATCGAGGCCATGAGAGACACGCGCCGGGAGGTCCGGGACAAATGGATAGCGGTGCTGGAGAACTTAGGTGAGAGGGGAGGATGGCTGAATGGGACATTGAGAGGAGAGTCGGGGACATAGGCTGACGCAGGCAGCGTGGTAACCGCACGCTGTCGGTTCTCTGGGACAGGTTTCATGGCCGAGGCGGAGTCCCTGATGAACGTGACGACCAGCGCGTCCTTTGACCGCATGCGGAACGCCCCCATGGCCCGCGACCTGCTCAACACCCTGCACTCCGAGACCTCCATCTTTAACACCGGGGAAGCCCCACCGGAGAGATACCTCTTCACTCTGGTGAGCGCAGGCGAGAGCCGCGGCAAGGCGTATCACACACTGTACTCCCCATGTGTCCCATGCCTAGCGACCTTTGCGTATTCTCTCAGCTGGTTCTCATGATTTCTTTTTGATCTCTCTCCCGATCCGACCGTCTGACTCTCCGAACCTCTGTCTTCCGTCCTCAAATGCTCCACAGGACCGGCTCATTTACCTGGACGTTGCGGACGACTTTGTGGCCAAAGCGAAGCGCTTCTACCCCAAGAGGGACGAGAACGACGAGGAGAACGGAGGAGGCCTCGGCATTAACCTGCCACTGCTGCTGGCCAGGGTCCAGGCCAACATGAACGGAGCGGGCGATGACGATGATGACGACGAAGAGGACGGAATGACGGACTGAGACGTGAGGGGCTGCAGTGGCCCCGGGCGTCAGGCAGGGGGCAGTTGTCGTCCATGTTGGAGAGCATCGCCAAACAACCTGTCGCCTCCTCTCACCCCCGAAGTCCGGTGGCCCAAGGTTTTAGAATAAGCTATGTCATTGACGTGTCCTGTTAACAAACACTAAGCTTTGGTCCACACCCTGTTTGCTTTGCACACGGTTTGCAGGAGGAGTTTAGACGAGCTCCGACTGAATTGGTTGATACATGTTTGTCTGTGCCATCATCTGCTGCAGTGCTTCAGTAGGTCTCAGCAGTCAATCATTCATTCATTGAGTGGTGTCTGCAGGACACTGGGGTCCTGTGTTGCCGGGTGGATTACCACATTGTCTCATGATAATCAGCACTCCAGTCATTCAGTCAGAAGATGTACCATGAAAACCGTCAAATAAAGAGTAGCCCCTTGAAATGTAGCAGGCTCATGTCCCTTGTTAACAATGAAAGGTTACGTTTACGCTGTATCTGTTTCCAAGAGTGCAATATTCTTGTGATTAGTAAATGTTTGTGTTGTTTATCACAATGTTAAACAACTTTAATTACCACTTTTGACAGAAGTTTTCCCCCAAAATTATATTTCTGTGGTATGGTTGGTGTGTGTGTGAAAAAAATAAAAGACAAGGGGTTTTGTTCAGTTGCTATATGGATGTAACTGTGTGTGATGATGGTACCCTTCAGGTTAGGCCGTTTGCATGTGGAGGTCCTTTAAACTCTGAATGTAGGATGTTGGGGAGAGTTTTAGCATGTGAAGAGAGTTGTGGTGGGAAGTGGACGTTGAAATAAATGGTCAACCTGATGCACACTATAAATTGCATTGTGCAAAGTGCTGTTGTCTGTCAGTTCCTTAATAATACTATGTGGTTCAAAGGCCAATGGTCATTCTACCCTGGTGCTTGCACTTAGAGGCACTAACAAAAATACAACCAAGCAGATTGGGCTGATATGGGGGGGGGGGGGGCTCACTTATCAAATCTTGTAGAAACTGTGGCTTGGCAGGGCAGGGGAGAGGGTTACCAAGGGCATTACAAGTGGAGGGGGGACCATCAGATTTCAATGCACCCCCGCTCCCCTCTTCTTAGACCCGCCACTGACGTACTTGTAGCATGTTAGATTACTGAGCAATCCACGTGAGGCAATCAATCTCAGACGATTTCGAACACTCAGACTGCTGCCTGGACGCATCCCAGAACGTTTTGATAATCAACTAGCGGGGGAGAAAACCTCTCAGGCCTTATTCACCAGGAATTCACGTGGCCCGACAGCCTGGCTGGAGTCTGATCTGAGCCCCACTCCTCGGGGCACATCCCTGCCCTAGCACAGTGCAGCCTGGGCCAGACCGTCCCTCTGGGAGCACAGGGGGGTGTGGATGTTCTACTGGTCAGCTGTCTGTTGTTGTTAAGAGTGCAACTATGTTAAGGGCAAATCGCTCAGCAGGGCCGTCGCTTGTTTTTACCCAAACACCGACCCAAACACACCCGCGGGTTTGTTGATTTCTCTCCATGACAACTGGTTCCATTTCACTTCGTGGGGCCAATTCGTGACACTTGACTCATGTTGCACATACCATGCATGATCACCGAGCACTCCTGTACACCAAAACAATCAAAAAGGGTCATTCTCCAACATTAGAGGCTATACGGCTATCATTTACGTGCAGACGTTGGCACACGCCCCTTACAGGCAGCACCCGAGATCATGTTCGACCTTATTCATAGCTCCTCGACTCCTGTCACAACACATTTTTTTTTGTGCCACAGCCCCCTTCTACTATTTTGTTTTTCTCATTCATTTTCTCTCTTTCTGTCCTCCTGCCTCTGTCTCTTCCCATATCCGTGACAGCTCATTTAAGTGTCACTTCCCAGCAGCTGTGGACTTGCGGTTGTGTAAGAAGTTGGCTCCTGGCCCTTTCTGGCCTGGCTTTGGTCTGATCACCCTGCCTGGACTGATCAGCACTCACCTACAGACCTTCCACTCCCCCATTCTTTGTTAGAGTAGGACCAGCCTGATTCAAGGGCTCTGATGGGGGCTGCCTGGTCCATTAAGGTGTCAGGCATCCCTCCAGTCAGTATGGCCAACAACAGAGACAATGCCAATGTGAATAGACTGTCTTCTAAATCCTATCCCCCTCAAATGCACGTTGGTTTTGTGTTCAGAAATAGAAAATCTATTTGGTTCTGTCAAACGTTCACATATTAGGTTTCGGTGGTGACATTTTGTAGTTGCCATGGCTGCATACCATGGCTGAATAAATCAACCCGTACCAGTAGGGAAAGTCTGCTGTGATCTGATTGAGGCTCTGTAAAAAAGAGAAGCACAGGAAGTTGAGTATTGCCGTATCTAAGTCCATATTACATGGCGGGTAGAAGCGAAATAAATGGATCTTTCCCAGTCTGGAGAAAGCAGCAAGGGATGACTAAAAACCCAAAATGTCAAACTGCTACTCGTCTTCCAGCTTGTGTGGCGGATTGAACGTTATAAACGTGTCGCTGTCCATGTGATGAAAACAGTCAATTAAGAAGGAATCAAATGGTGGGCTTTTTTTATTGCTGCGTGGTTGTTCTGGGTCACTGCCAGAATGATATCAGTGCTTGATGTGGACGAGTGAGTCACTGTCTGGTAGTAACGCACATAACGCTGGTGGGTGTGTATCTGTATGTGTGTGTGTGTGTGTGTGTGTGTGTCAGAGAGAGAGAGAGAGAGAAAGAGAGATTGCCTTTGCTGGCAGTCTGTAAGGCGAGCGGGCTTTGTCGCGGCCTCTGTCACCGCGTTTGCGCTGGTGGGTGTGTGTCTGTGTGTGTGGACGTATGTGTGTGTATGTGTTAGAGAGAGAGAGAGGGAGGGAGAGAAAGAGAGATTGCCTATGCTAGCAGTCTGTAAGGTGATCGGGCCTCGTCGTGGCCTCTGTCACCGTGGTTGTAAATCACAGGAATGGAGTTCTCTTTGCTGCGTGGAGGAAATACCCCACGGACATGTCGTAAAGACAAATGTGTGTGAACAAGGTGCACAACACCATAAACAATGCAAATGTTTGTATGTATATTTGCATGGGGGGGGGGGGGTGTCTATATGGAGTCTGGTCTGTGTATGTGGAGGGTCAGCATTGGGGTTGGCATTAGGATTAGGGGGATGAACTGCTTGAGGGCCCCTTGAAGTGGGACACTTTGCATTGTCTTGTTTGTTGGCACAGTAGAATCCCTTTCCAAATTAGCGAGGAGCCAGTGGCGGGGGCCATGTACATCAAGACCAGAGCCCTCTTAGGATGCCAGCTCTAACAACAAACCCCTTGTGTGGGGATCTATGGGTTTGAACTCTTTCTGTACAGAGTGACATGGCTGGGGACCAGAAGACGGCAACTTTCAAGTTAGAGCCGCCGGGAGCAGCTGCAATGGAAAGTGTTGGGCCCTGTGATTAAGGAGGGGTTTAGGGGTATCATTGGAGTATTGGGGGATTTCCAGTTCAATTACCGCAAACCTCTCCTTCGCCCTGTCCCCTTGTCATCTTCTTCTCCACCCCCCACCCCCAGAGTCTCTGTCACTTCCAGCTCCCGGGGAAAGAGACACGGGGCTCGTGGTATCAGGTGTCAGCACAAAGTGGTTGCAGAGTGACAACATGGCTTGGAAATAGCAGCCGGCCGTCTATAAAAGACGGGGACGTTCACATCCCAGGCACACAGCAGCGGACGAGGCAGAACGACAGATACCGCCGGCTGAAGAGTCACCGATTCTCTGGACAACCCAACACAAAGTCAGCCCGTCAGCCAGGCCGACAGACCCCCTCCCACAGAGCTGAAAGGAAACGTCGGATTTCACAGATAGCAGACGAGACAGAGGCACCGAGACACAGCCAAGATAAGACTGAAGGGCCGACGGACAGATCTTTACCCACAGACGAGCAGAGCGGAGATGACGCAGGTGTGCACCGTGCTGGAGAAGAGCGGCGGGGCCGTGGTGGGAGCCCAGCTGGCCTGTAGT
This sequence comes from Galaxias rostratus, assembly GCA_036024795.1. NCBI lineage: Eukaryota > Metazoa > Chordata > Actinopteri > Galaxiiformes > Galaxiidae > Galaxias > Galaxias rostratus. Next base: position 2,636 of record JAVQJS010068658.1, on the reverse strand, counting down.
GTCCGAGAGGAGAATAGGGCCCAGAGGGAGAGCTTCAGCGCCGACTGGAACAGCATCAGCCTCAGGACCCATCCTCAGGATTGGTGAGCACTGAGCGAATACAGAAAAAAACTGCAGTCTGGTAGAAAGCATTCACTGGACTATTTCTAGTGTCTCTAAAAGTTGATATGCTGTGCCAATGTCATTGACAGGTGTTAAAGAAATGCTGTGCACACATCTCAGGCAGGTGTGGAAAAAAATGCTTTAAAGTGAGAATAGTTAAAAAATATGAATGTTACAATGAAAAATAATATAATAAAAGAGTAGAAAGAAAGTTTTGTCAAATCAATATTTGGTGTTGTCACCTTTTGCCTTCAAAGCAGTACCCTCTGTCTAAAACTAATGGACAGTACTCATAGTATATGCAAGATAGTGATAATGCATGATCCTTCATATAAGCTTTAATGACTGATAACAGTATAACACAGTATAGTAAGTAACTGTGCATTTCAAACGTATTTAAAACTGGACCTCTCTCTGTCTCTCTCTCTCTCTCTCTCTCTCTCTCTCTCTCTCTCTCTCTACCCCTCTCTATCGGCCACAGGCAGTCAATGAAGATGAATGATAACTCTCGCCGTGAGACTCTGTCCCGGCAGTGGCAGGCTCGCTCCCTTGTCCAGACCTGCCCCTCTGGGGTCTTCAGAGTGGGCACTGTGGAGAGGGGGGTCCGGGAGCACCAGCTGCTGCCCAAGAGGAACACCCTGCCTCTGCCCATCTTCACCCCCGCCGAGCTGGGAATCAGGCTGGGCCGTGGGGCCGCACACACCCTGGAGGACCTGCGGCCCTTCCCCATACCCGACGGTGCCTGCCTCGACAAGAGGGCTGTGGACGAGATCACCAAAGACCTCCCACCTATCAAGCCGATCCGGATGGAGTTCGCCAAGGGCCCCAAAGCCCTCGGCCGCTCGACGTCACAGGAGATCCAAAGAGGCTGAAAAGACAGGGGGCAAGAGGGAGACATGGTGGGGAAGAGGCTGTCAGGGAGAGGGTACTTACATGACAGCAAGGATGAGTTGAGGGACAGTTGAGCACAGAAAGCAATAGCATACATAGACTGGTGTAATTGTCATTTAACACAGTGGCCATAGATCTTTAGCACCCAGCTTTGAGCGGGAAATGCAACAGCAGGGGCAACGTTCCGATTGATACAGATTTCTATGAGGTGGTGTCTGTAGGTAGACATGAGGGCGTCCTTGTAGTTCGGTAGTAACAGACATATGCTGGGGGGGTTGTTCTTGCAGCTGTGTCACCACTAATCTTTCTGCTGCTTGGATCAGAGCTGGCCGGTGGGCCTAGAATTTGACCTTGCAATGTCTGCTGTTCATTCCTGTCCACTGTCTGCACCCATGTCAAAGTGTCACAGACCGGTCACATACCCACCCTGCATGACCTTCTGCAAGCATAGTTTAAAGGAGGAACCTAATCCAGTTTGATGACGTCAAGCATGTTTATAAGCTAATTTAAGTTGAGTTTTCTTGTTTATTTTGCATTTTTGTTGATGTCTTATTTATATTTTGGATGGATGGATTAACTGTGGTTTAAAAGTGGATTTGCCCGTATAGGGTTTGAGTAAGTACACACTCAGAAAGTCAGAGGCAGGGGGCTCTTTTGAAGTAACGTTGTGAGGGGAGAAGAGAAACACAGTCATTCGTATAGGACTGGAAGGGAAATGGAGGAAGGCAGGAGCTGTGCGGAACATGCCTCGACAAGATGTCTTGATGTTTCAGCTTCGTAACTATAGAGATAGCTTTCAAGCTTCCTGGCAACAGCAAGCCTTTCTGACCCTTTAATCCTCCGAGGGGGAACACATTGCAATTGCAGCATGATCCGAGGGGAGAGGGCAAAGGTCAGGGGTGTATGAGTGTGTGTGTATAGTGTTGGTGTGAGTGAGGAGTGTTAGTGTGTGTTTGTGTTTGTGTGTGATTGTTCATAGAAAACAATGTGTACCTTCTGTATCTTTGCAGTGCAGAGACTGAGAGAGGCCTGTCCCGGAAACACATCATTGAAGGTGACCTTTGACCTTCAGCTGGACTGGACTGGGCTGGTGTGGTCTGGTCTGGTAAAGTCTGGGCAGGATAGGGTAGAGTAGAGTAGACGAATAGAGGGCAGCGTCGGTTACAGTGGGTTAATATAGGATGTAGGGTAGGTTACAGTGGGTTAGTAGAGGGTAGGGTCCTGTCTCACAGTGATGATGTCATGTGTATATTGCAGGGCTGCAGGTGTCTCATGGTGATGATGTCGTGAGCGTGTTGCAGGGCTGCGGGGTTCCGTCTCACAGTGATGATGTCATGTGTGTGTTGTAGGGCTGCGGGCGTCTCTAGTCAGACTCCAGATGGACTACGTTGACATTGTCTTCGCTAACCGCACTGACATCAACTCCCCAATGGAAGGTGACAACTCTCACTCTACTACTCAGACACACACATGCACGCACAATCCCGGTAACATGTAACCCTTGTGTGTGTGTGTGTGTGTGTGTGTGTGTGTGTGTATGTGTTTGTGTGTGTGTGTGTGTGTGTGTGTTCTGAGGGCTTGCCCAGTTCTGAGGGCTTGTTGCTATTCATATTATATGCAACGGTGAGTTTCCTCAAATCAGA
>JAVQJS010068631.1:0-21244 GCA_036024795.1 Galaxias rostratus | reverse complement strand
TTAAGTATGACTTGTTCACAAGGACACTTACTGGTCTGAGAGTTTATATAGTGTGTGTGTGTGTGTGTGTGTGTGTGTGTGTGTGTGTGTGTGTGTGTGTGTGTGTGTGTGTTTACTTTGTAGTGCTTGGCCAGCAGGGAGATGGCGCTGTGCTGCCAGGGCGGGTAGGTTTTGGCCACGTAGATGGTGCAGTGGGAGGGCTTGGCGGGGGGTTTGGAGTCTCCCTTCTGCAGAGGGAAGAGGGGGGGTAGGGAGAGAGAGAGAGAGAGAGAGAGAGAGAGAGAGAGAGAGAGAGACCGGTCACACTGGAGTCTCTTAGGACCATTCCCACACATTTTCATGTTTTTGTTTTTTTTCAAATGTTTATGTCATGCAAAAAAAGCACACCAAATGCAACTATAAATAAATAAATACATAAATAAAAATGAATCTATGATAATACTGCAGCCCTGGTCATGCCTCGTACAGCCAATGGAATCCGTCAGTAAGCCTGTGAGCGTGCTGAGCCCCAGGCGGGTGGCAGAGCCCCCATAGGCGCCGGGGTCCAACTCCGACCAGCCAGCCCGGTCGGCCGCGTTCACGCGGGCCGAGACGGAGGAACCCTCCCTGGGCCGCGCGTCAGCGCCCGGCCCCCTGATCCTCCCTGACGTCCATTATCACGGTCTCCGGGAGAGAGGCGGGAGACGACGCGGAGGAGCAGAGCAGGCTCCGTATCCGCCCGACCCCCCCCCCCCCGGGGGGCCTGTATGTAGCCGGCGGAGCTGGAGCTACTTAAGAGAGAGTCACCCGTTTGGGGGGGAGGGGGGGGGGGCTTTTCCTCTTTACATTTTCAAGCAGTCCGGGCGTAAGTTTGTCATGGCTGTTGCATTTGAGGAGGGGCCTTACTTCAATTTTATGAATAAAAAGTCAAAAAAAGAAACCCTGCTAATATTTGCAAAATAGGATTTTCAAAGTTATGCGAGTGGGTGGTGTGTGTGTGTGTGTGTGTGTGGGTAAATTTCCCTTTCCTACTAGGACATGCAAAGCTGGGCATCCATGAACTCATTTTACATGACAGCTGTCGAGTCTGCTCCAGTCAGTCTGTGGGACACTTTACTTTGAGTGTTTGTAAGTGTGTGTGTGTGTGTGTGTGTGTCTATATTCCTCTCTGCAGATGAGAAGTGGAGGGTGTGGCAGCAGAGTACCACGATGCATTAAAGATGGCGCGCGTGGACGTGCACGTGCATGTCGGAACTCTATTATCCAGCAGGCTTTGTGCTCGGTATCAGTAGAAAATGGCTGTGGAGAAGCGCTGAAGTCGTAGTCCATGTAGAAAGGGAGAAACCTCTTACGCCACATAATGATGATTGCGAGGGGAGGGCAGAATGGGATAATCCCACAGCGACGCACTTCACGGTAAATAGAGGACTGGCTGTCCAATGCGTACCCACAATGCATTGCCGGAAAGTCTAAGGACCTCACTCCAAAATGTTTGCTAAACGTGGCGCAGTAGCTCCCTCTCATCCCTCCCTCCCTTCCTCCCTCCCTCCCTCCCTCGCTCTTTCTTTTGCTTTCTACAGCGGCTGGTTATTCTGGGCCAATCAACAGGGAACGAATCGCAGCGGCTCCCACTGTCAATCCATCTCTTTCTCATCTCGCCAACGGGCGCTTTAGACAAACAACAAACACCAAACAAACCGAACCCAACGCCAGGATACCTTTCCCATTTTGAAAACAAACCGCCATGTTCTCGTCTTCAGCTCCGCCTGTGAGCCTCCGACACATTTGTTGTTGGGCGTAGGGAAATGTATTTCAAACGTGCCGGACAGGAAACTCAACTGAAACAATCAGCCTTTCTAGATGTCTGGTTAACAACGCCCTCCATGGCTTCAATGTTGGACGAGCGGACTTTGCTGGTACCACAGGTCTGAAGGCACATCCATGAGAGGACCCCAGCACTGGGGTGGGGGTGGGGGGGGTTAGCCCTGGTCTCACCTTGCCCTTGGGGGGCTGCAGGTAGGCCTTGAGGCGAATGCGGAGGTCGTGGGCCGTCTCCATCAAGTACTGGGAGGAGCGGATCAGAACCTCGTCGACCGGACCGGCCACGGGCCACACGGCCTTCATCAGAGAAGTGGTCTGTATGGGACACACACACACACACACACACACACACACACACGCACACACGCACACATACACACGCGCACACACACAGACAGGTTAGCCATAAAAGAATGCTTTGTCCAATTAAACTCGAGTCCCAAAAGACACTTCTATGCTGCACTGGAGTCCGGTAGGAAGCCCAGTGCAGGTGTAATAAACAGCCAAGCATTGGCCGGTCCAGAGCTCTCTTTTATTGGACCACCCTGACCCACAGGCGAACGGTACTGAACCATCTCGTCCCCTGTCTACGTGCACCGCAGTGCCTCGGCCCACGTTGAAGTCGGGAGCCCCCGGGCCCTACCTTGCCGAGCAGGCCCCAGGTGTGCTCACACAGGTGGGGGCAGATGGGGGCCAGCAGCAGGGTCTGCTTTTCGATGAACAGGAAGACCAGGTCTCTGTGCATGCCCTCGATGGCCAGCTCCCTGTATTTATCCTTGGCTGCCTGCCAACATCACACGCAGACACCAGCGCACGCCCACACACAAACACCCACCCACACAGAGAGAGAGAGAGAGAGAGAGAGAGAGAGAGAGAGAGAGAGAGAGAGAGAGAGAGAGAAAGAGGAGGGGAGACACAGAGGTGCCAGATGATGGAAGCGCTCTCTGCAGCCAAGACAAATGCAGGGTTTTTGGAGTTTCACCAAGACTAGGTTCTTTCACCAAGAATCGCTTTGTTTTTGCTGTTTTTTTGGGGGAGGGGTGGGATGGGGGCTGACCTGGAACTCAAAGAAGCCTGCTTTCAGAGCCTCCTTGTACATCATCTTCTCGTAGTGCTGCTCCGTCTTCAGGATGCCAGAGTTCATCTCGCTGGAGGCCGGAGAGGAGAAGAACACGCACTCAGTTAAGAGCCTCCTAATTCCTCGCTAAGCTGGAACAAGCTGTTTCAACTCACTGCATTTACATAACGGATCGGTGCTGCTTCATTTAAAGGTTCAAGTATAAGTTACAGGAAAAAAATCCCATTAGATAAATTGATTTCCCGAGACCTCTGGCTGACTATGACATTCTTCCCGGCGACTAAAACCAGATGTAGAGGGTGGGAGACCTGGACCGCTAAGCTCCGGGTCATGGTTCAGAACCCGGTAGTTTCCGATCCCACGCTCACACACTGGCGTTAGGTGAGGCGTGGTCCCACCTGACGAACACCCGGTCGTTGAAGGTGCTGGGCGGCCCGGTCCTCAGGCTGTCCTGGTTGGCGATCATCTCCTTCACCCACTCCACCCAGGTGAAGAGGCGCAGGATGCCCGCGTCCGCCATGGCCTCCACGAAGTTGGCGTCCTCCACCGTGTCGCCGGCGTCGGCCAGGGCCAGACGCATCCCTGGAAGGGGAGGCCGGGAGGAGGGAGGAGAGGAGAGAGAGAGGGGTAGGGGGTGAGAGGAGGAGATAGGAGTTCAGGGTAGAGGCAGAGGTGAGAGGGCGAGGTAAGAGAAGAGCGCAAGACGGGGTGAGGGAGGGGGGGGGAGGGGACGAAGGTAGGAGAGGAGGAGTGGAGGGGAGGAGAGGAAGGAGAGGAGAGACAAAGGGTAGAGGGCCGTTGGGTAGAGAGCGGAGGAGAGAAAGGTAAGAGTGGGGGGGGGGGGGAGAGACAGAGGAAAGAGAGCAGGAGGGGAGAGAGGTAGGAGTGGGGGGGGGAAAGAGAGGGGAGGGGGGAGAAGAGAGAGAGGTAGAAGAGGAGGAGAAAGAGAGGGGAGAGGCAGCGGGAAGAGAGCAGGAGGGTAGAGAGAGAGGGGAGATGTAGGAGTGGAGGGTAGAGAGAGGGAGTAAGAGAGAGGGAGGAGGGAGTGGAGGGGAGAGAGAGGGAGGAGAGGAGAGAGGTAGGAGTGGAGGGGAAAGTAGGAGTGGAGGGGAGAGAGAGAGGGGAGAGACAGAGGGAAGAGACAGAGGGAAGAGAGGCGGAGGGCAGAGAGAGGGAGGAGGAGGAGAGGGAGGTAGGAGTGGAGGGGAAAGAGAGGAGAGGGGAGAGACGGAGGGGAAGAGAGGCGGGTAAAGAGGTGGGAGGAAAGGAGAGGTAGCACACAAAGCAGGTAAGAAAAGAGGGGCCGGGACAGCAGGTCGGCAGATTAGGAACCCAGACACGTAGGCGCTCAGCACTACTGCAGCAAGAGCCACACATCACTCCCAGTGCCTTCTCCTCCCTCTCAACCGACAGGCACATCTCAACAATCTCCTGCGCACATTCAAATCAGGCCCGAGACTCACCCGAAACCGTCAACCGAAAACAGTGCAAATCCCCGGCCCCCACCGCTCAGCCTGGGGCATAACGCAAACTTTTAATGACACGTTTTTTCAAGGCCTACAATCTTAACTCGTCTCCTTAAAAAGTGGAACCGAAAGACGGAAATGGACACATCAAGAAAAAGGGAAGTCAAAAAGTGAGGAGGTGTTTGAAAGGTCAAGGAGGTTGTTTTCCACTGTGAGGAAAGGTGGAGGGGGGTGGGGGGGGGGGGGGGTGGCGATCGATGGGGATTAGGGACGGCTTACCGTCGGCGGAGAACTTGTCGATGGCTTGGGTCAGGGTGAGGAAGTTGCCGGTGGACTTAGACATCTGCAGAGTACAGGAAAAAAGGTCAGCCTATTTACTGAATCGGTCACATGTGGTAAAAAAAAAACACACACGCACGCACACACGCGCGCGCACACACACACACACACACACAGCCGAGCCATCAGCAGTCAGTTCAGAGACGTGTCCAGTGTCCGGGGACTTTTCCTGAGGACACAGGAATGACGCGCGTCTCACCTTCTCCGAGTTGAGCAGCAGGTGACCGTTGGCTCGGACAGCCTGAGGCCATTTGCCACTGTGGGGACAAAGGGAAAGATCACCTGTCGACTGATTCCCTTTGCATTTAAAGAACGCTCCATTGTACAGCAGAATATATGGCAGTGCCCTACCACTGTCTTCTTTGTGTTGCACGACGTCTACACAAAATGAATTATGCTAAAAGAAAAGCTGCGGGCTGAAATAGATTGCAATAAACAAGCAAAAAAACAGACGAAGAAAGCCTTTTTGATTTGGCTCTTTAAACGTAAGCATTTACAGGTTTCGTTACTGCGTAGGTTTTTGCTCAGAAACCTGTGAACTACAGTGAACATTGATCAAAACAGTCAGCCTTCCGTAACAGCTTGTCAGACCGGCCCTCCATGCCGGCCGGTCAGACCGTCCGCGGCCCTAACGGCACACGGAGCGGCGAGGGGAGACGGGGGGGCGCGTACGTGTCGTTGGGCCACATGGCCACGTGGTTGTAGAGGTAGTAGGACAGGTGGTTGGGCACCAGGTCTTTGCCCGACACGCGCACGTCCACGGGGTACCAGTACTCGAACTCCCTCCGCAGCCTCTGCAGGTGCTCCTTGGGGATGTCCGACTTGGGGAAGGGGGCCGCCTTGAAGAAGATGAAGTCCCACACCTCCCTCGTCATCTGCTCTGGCCTGCGGGGGGAGGGGGACGGGGTCGGGGGGGGGTGGTCGAGGGACGGAGCGAAAAGCAGAGCATAGGAAAGAGATACGCTGAACAGGAGGGGAAGAAAACGAGGAAAAAAAACATGGCCCCTTTTTTGTGTTACATGGTAGTACAAATCCTGTTATTATTGTGTGTGTGTGTGTGTGTGTGTGTCTGAGGGCACCAGGACATACTTGATGCCCAGAGGAGAGGGCCCCTGTCCGTTCAGCACTCCCCCCTGAAGGAAGTGGGCCACGGTGTAGTACGCCATGTAGATGGTCGAGTCTGACAGAGACTCAATCAGCCACTGCTGGTCCCACGGCAACCGCGTTCCTATGGCAACAAGCCAACAGACGAGGGGGTCGGTGGAACGAGAGAGAAAGAGAGAGCGCCAGAGAGAGATAGATGCACGCAAAAAGGTAATGGGTCTGTTTTTGTGCCGAGCGGGAGAAATGGCCGTCATTATCAGTGCGTTGTTTTCCCGCGCAGGTGAATGTGGAGTGCACCATTAGGCACGTGGTCGCCCCCAGCTAGCGGGCACATTCAGCCTCGCGCGCTCGCAAGCTCTCTCTTATTAGTTTGATTTCCTGTCTTAGGTCTCCACCTACAGACCATTGACTTCAGACTATTACGAGCTCCCATTGGTATGGATTCATTAAGAACAGGTTGATGTGAAGGTAATTCGACCATACGAATGGCCCTGCCGTCTGCTAACATCCCCATAAAGATGACAGGAATAATGTCTGCTTACCCAGGCTGTCTATGTCTGTCTGCTCATAGTCAATTAACAGTAATAGTTTATAGCTAATAATACAAATGTCTGCCTACCCACACCTGTCTGTCTGCTCATAGTCAATTAACAGTAATAGTTAATAGCTAATGGTAGAAATGTCCGCTTACCCAAGCCGTACGTGCGGGAGCAGGCGTGCTCCTGGAGCCAGGCCAGAGTCGCCTCAAAGTTCTTCCTGGTCTCCTCACAGAACCTGCAAGAGCGAGCCGTGATGGAGCAACATTGCGGCACTGCATCCTGTCCACATCCTCGCTCCCAAATCAAAAGCATGCGATCGGTCACAGGGCACGGGGACTGATTATGAGCGCCTTCAGGAGGACCAGGGTCACCCTGGGGAGGGAATGGTAGGGGGGGGGGGGGGGGGCACTCACGTCTCCATGGGTTTTAGGCAGGCGTGGGTCTCCTGCTTCCACTCTGCATCTCCGTAGTCCAGGTACCTAGAGGCGGCACGCAGCAGGGAAACGCAGTCAGAGACGTCGGCCTGTTAAGAGCTATTTGCTTTGAAAGGTTCATTAAACGCAGGGTAGTGAGACTGCGGGAATGGTCCTGAGAGACACAGGGATCGTCATGGAGACGTGTTGACAACACGCCACTGGGAGAAAATAACGTGTGCCTTTCAATTACAATGAACGTTACGGCGATGTGGAATTGGGCGTCGGTACAGTTACAACGTAATGAAATATCCATTCGCCGCCGACGCGATGGTTCCTTGCAGCGGCAAAATGGAAACGGTGTGTGTGTGTGTGTGTTTGTCGCCTCGCACTCACCACTGGTCGCAGAGAGCCACCACACACTCGTCGGCGGAGCGGGACATCACCTGCTTCTCTGGCTCCATGTAGAGCATGGCCTCCCCCTTTTGGACAGAGCACAACACTGGGGTCAGGTCACGAGCTTTCAGTGAGAATTCCTTCTGGAGCACAGACGGGGGGATCTCTGCTCACGCACCACACCTGCCTAGCAGGCGACCGCGCGCGTCCGCCGTGGGCGGAACGACGTTACAAAAGCAAACGCTAACATCAGACGGGATTGGCCGTCCGGTTTGTGTCGCCAACAGGTCGACTAGCGTGTCTATGGAAGACGCGGTCTCGACCTGGGAACGTCAGTGAACTGAAGGAAGCGAGGCATTTGAAAAACGCATGCGTTGGGACACGGCTGCTGTCCAACGTGACATGCCATGTTTCATGGGCTTACGGGTCGGCCAGCCTCACCTTCTCCACCATCATCTTCTGGATGGGCTTCTTGACGTCCTGGACCTTCTGCCCTTTGTAGCCCTCAACCAGCATGACCTGCGCAAAGACGGACAAACAAACAAAACTCAAAGCGTCCGTGCGCCACCAACACGATGTGTACTTAGACACGGGCAAACTCAGTTCGTTACAAGTCTACATGAAGTATGAGGAGTGTGACGTGAGGCACGGTTTGAGGATGCAGGTGGCGCGCTGGCGTGGAGCCTCACCCCTTCGTAGAAGCCCTTGAGGTAGACCTTCTCCTTGGCCTCGGTCAGCTTGTCCCTGTCGTTCTGGCTCTGAATCTTCAGCTCGTCGCACACCAGGGGGGCCGACAGGCTGCCGTAGCCCGGGATATCGATGATGGGGACCTGGACACACGTGGGGGGGGGGTTGAAGGATGAACGGGGCGTTTACTCACGCGCACGCTGATGGGACACATTCAGAATCTCCCGGTCTCAACTTACAGGCTCAAACGGCAGCACCATCCAGTCCTCAATAGCATATTTCTCTCTCAGAGCCTGGTGAACGAAATCAAAAGCAAATACCAATCACACTTTATGCCGAGGTAAACATTAGAAAATAATCTGATGAGGGCGAGTGAAACCCTTCGATGTTGTGGTGTCTCCCTAAGCCAACGGCAAACCCAAACAGTCCAGTCATGAAAGCCATTCACCTGTTTCTTCTTGATGTCCCTCAGAGCGGCGATGTCATCGGGCGCGTCGGACGGAACGCTGGTGACCACTCCGGTGCCTGGGGGCCACAACAGCGGAATGGGGCACAAACGACCACGGACACACAAGTCTCCCACAGCCTCCCATCGAAAGCATAAAATAAAACCGATACTCTCTTTTCAACCTCTCTCCACTCTTAACCCCCCCCCCCCCCCCCGTCCTCCGTCCCCAGAAAATAGGCTGCCGTGCACCAGAGCAGACATTCATATCTGCCTTCTGACATTTCAATTTAGTCAAAACCGTTTCCGTGCGGGCAGAAAGGTCCCGGAGCGACGCGGGGCTGTTGTGAGTCATAGGGGGAACAGGCACCTGGAGGGCCCGGGAGTCAGAGCGGGCCCGGACGCTCGGCGCGGGAATCCCCCCCGGGCTTCACGGACACACGCACTCATCTTCTCCCCCCCCGGTTCTCAGCGCTATTTAAATAATGGGCTTTTGGGAACATTCTGAAAAAAACGTCCTGCTTTTCTTTTGTTCATCTTAGCAATGTCATAAACTCCATGGCCGTGGTCTTAGTCTGTGCAACGGTGGACGTTGAGGTGGAGAGGAATTGGCAGTGGGACACGATTTTAGCCCAGACGTCACTCCCTGCCCCTCGCGACTTTCCGGTAATATTGTACAAAAACACTAAACGGGACTACAGTGTGTGGACGGAGCCACAGTCTCGGAGTGGACTAGACCCTTAGTGCACCTTCTTACTGTACCTTTGTCCTCCTTGATGGTTAGCATTGGCAGAGCGTAGATGGTCTTATAGGATGTCAATGGGGCACTTAGGGCACAGCCCAGAATGTCCTGGAGAGAGGGACATAAGAGGATTTGACATTCACTCCCACAAACTCATCCACAAAGAGGGGGCAATCGCGGGAAGTGAGACTGCGATAGGAAGTTGGCAGACTGAGCGAGAGAAAGAGAGAGGGAGAGACTGCTGCAAAGTTTGACCTTTTCTTTAGACACGCGTGATTAGGTCTGCGCAGAGAGAATCTTTCCAAAACACAGAAAAACCCCAGAGAAATATGGCAGAGAGATAGAGGCCGCACGCACACACACACACACACGCACACACACCCACACACACACCTGCCCAAGGACCTCCATGAGAACGGGCACCACGCCGTTGTCCTTGGTGAAGCCCTGGTAGGACATGTTCCTGGCCGAGCGCTGGGTGCTGATGAAGACGTCTCCGTTGGCCGTCTCGAAGGCTATGTACTTCATGTCCGGTCTCACCCAACAGTTGGTCTGGCCAAACATGGTCTCTGGCCTGAGTGTGGCCGCCACCAGGAATATGTTCTTACCTTTCAGACCACTATGAACGCAGAAAAAAAAAACACGATAACAGACACATCAGTCAAATGTCGCTAATGATTCTTACTCACAATTACACATTTAAATGAATATGCATTTCAACCGATCACACCACTAATAGCTGTCTTTACTAGACAGAAACATGTTTCAATGAAATACAGTCTGAAATTCAAAGAAACACGGTTTCACCTGCTGAAAAAAACTTTCGACTTCAGTTTAGCAGGGTAGGGTTCGATGATCTTCATCTTAATCAGGGTATACTCCTGCGGCCCAACTCCCTAAAATGGAAATGGAGACTTATTGTAGGCAGCAGCAATGCAAAAGGCTGCATGTACAGCAGACACTCAGTTTGGGAAACGACGGTGCGACAATGGAGCCCACCTCTCCAGTCTGTCTGTCATGGTCCATGCAAGGCTGTCCATCCTTGGGTGAGAAGATGGTATACCTACACAGTGTCAAAAGAGGAACCACAACAAAATCGCTTACAACAAAAGGCACTGTGTGACTCTATTAAGAAGAATATAAAAGTCCTTCGGCGTGAACTTCCATTGAGAAGCGAGGTGCTTTGACACCACGACAACCCGCCATGTGACCTCACCTTTTACCAAACTTTATCTTCTTCCTCTCCTTCAGAGTGATAAACTGCCACCGCACAAAGGAGTCATAAAATGGATTCACATCCGTGGTGATGAACGAACGTCTCCAGTCCACCTAGGTTTAGGATGGTGAAACAACAACTCCTAAAATCAAAACTGGAAGGAATAGTTTTTGCAGCATCTGAGAATTCAAATTATAAACAAAATGGAAAACACCCACGAAAGTCATTATTACAATAAATAGAGACAGACAAACAAACACGGGTGTGAAAAACTATTGACAGCAAAACACTTGCAACAGGACAGCAAAGGTCGGCGCCGAACAACAACAGCCGTTGGAAATCACCTTCACTCCCATGTGTTTGAGGTCCTGGACGGCAAGAGGAGGAAAATACCCTAGCCAGTGGTCGGCGTCTGCAAACTTCACAATCTCCTCGTCACGGAGACCCAGGCTCCTCATGATGTCCCACTGGAACTTGGAGCCGCCGGCCTTGGCCATGGCTTTGCTCTGATAGGTCAGAGAGGGGTCATCGCAAGTAAAGAGGTCAAAGGTTATCAGAAACAGAATTCCTTTATTTGTCTCACGATGAAGAAATGTACATTGTTGTGGCAAAAAGTGGACAGTGCAGATAACAAGTAAAAGAAACAAATGGTATGTGAAACATATGATAATGGAGTATGTGGTTTGTGTTTGTGTGTGTGTGTGTGTGTGTGTGTGTGTGTGTGTGGTGGTGGTCCCAATTCAAACACATAACCACAAAGAATTTGCACAATAAAGAAAATCAACCACATAGCAAATTTGCCATACATTTATGAACTATGAAGCCTTTACCTTTTTGCCTTTGGATTTGTCCTTAATAATGATCTCATCAGCAAACTTGGGCTTCTCCTCTTCCACTTCCTCCTCGTCAGGGAACTGAGGAGGGGTGCCGTAAACCTCCATCTCTCTTTTCAGCTTATCTGCACAGGCCTAGGGAACCACATCATAATGCAAAGTCTAAGGAATGAAGGGTATGGAAACTAGGCAAATTAATTTGTAATCCTAATGCATACCAGTGGCGAGTTCTAGCATCAGTCATTGTAGGATCAGAATTCTAGAGCACACTCAGACTCCTGGCACGCTTTTCATACCACTCTTAGATGCTCCTCACATGCCGATCCAACAAATCCTATCGATTATTAGATCTGCTTCCCAAATGGCAGTGTGTGTAATAATGTTGCATCCATCTTGAGCTCACTCACTTTAATGGGCATTCCCGTGCAATGCAGGCCGAACGGGAAGAGACAGTGTTTCCCTTTCAGACGCTGATAACCGACAGCAAACTGCAAAAGGCAAAAAGAAAAAAAGCTAAGTGTCATATCAAATTCATGGGAACAGTGGCTTCTTGTTCAATCTAACCTTACAGTAACCTGGGGATGCTTACCTCACACTTTGACAGACAGAAGGTGTGGCCAAGGTGAAGCCTGCCGTTCATGTATGGATAGGGGAAGCTCACAAAGTACTTGTTTTTGCTGTAAAAATAATAAATGAGAAAGTTATCACAGAGAACAACAGTTCCTTCAGTGATCCCATTTACATGGTGGTCAATTCCAAACAGCACATATGCAACATTATTAATATGGCTCTGATGGGAACAGTAAATAACACCAGCGGTGCATGGAACATAGCAATCAATTAAACCTCACGATGCCACTGCCCTGTAAGACAACCCTTACTTTGAGCTTCCCCCTATAGTGGTCGGTGCATCACAATCAAAGGTCTTCTCCCTCTCCCATTTCTGTTGGATTTCTAACTCGATCTTCCGAAGAAAGTCCAACTTTGCCGTTCCCTTGCGCTCCTATAAGAAGTGAAAAAAATATATAAAAAAAAAAACTTATCTAAACAAAACTCTTGAAATGATTCATTCAAATCAAGACTGTTTCATAATTTACAGAATTTCGCTAGAATGATAGCATAACAAAATAATTAAACTATGATGCTAAGGGCAAGTTGCAACAGTAGAAACAGTGATAGAGAGACGGCAGAGTACGTTTGAATGTATACTAGAACACTTTGATTAAAAAAAGATCACCAAGATGGTAACAATTTATGATGGCGTAGGCTAGCTGGTAAAGTGAGCTATCACAGAAACATCTACGTTTGTGAAAGGTTGACCAAGATCACAATCTTAAAGGGTCATTATCCTCCCCCTAAAGAAAAGTCGGTTTACTTTTATGGATTCTTGGGTAAATGTTTCTCTTTAAACAAGAGCAGGTTGACTTCCATACTAACTGAGAACTGCAGCTCCTAACCAGCTCAAAAGAAAAAAAAATCTGAACACAACTTGTTTGAAGACTATATAAAAGAGTACACCACTGGGAAACCCACAAAACGTGTCATAGTGTGTGACAACAGTAATGTAACAGTGATAGTAATGTGTATTGATGGCATGTCACCTTGGGTATAGTCACCTATATCAACAGTTTTGTTCAGCACTATGAAATAGGGCTTGATGCATGCTCTTTGGCTGCTACTAAGAGTGTTCCTGGTCACAAACTGTCTTTAACTAATAACAGTCTAGCCAGTTAGCAATCTGTTCTTAGCAAGGCTTCGTTATGAAAACATGCATTGGAAAATACAAACACTCATTCAAGACGAGTGCAAGCTATTTGGGCGAAGTAAGCAGTGACTTCTTACCGTCATTGTGTTTCCTTAGAAGAAGTAAGACAAGAAATAAAGACTAGCGATTCATAGAGACCCACGCCACCGGCTCTTGGCTGATGACATCTACAGCAAGAGACAGCTCTAGTCCATCTAGGGCGGTGCTGGGAAACGTAGTGCACCATTAAAATATTTAGTTTATTTAATTTTTCTAAAGCTAGCCTTAACCCAGCAGGTGAGATACGTTTATTAAAACAGCAGTACTTAACTTCTAAAACTTTAGATAGATGTAGTTAAGACAGGTGAATTCATAATTATGCTACTTCACAAATAACATTGAGCATTAGACAGTAGCGCGACAGTATCTGCCGTGTTGCCGTAAATCGTTTCGTACGACCCGCTGCAAGTGAATAGTGAAAAGGCCTAAAGCTTTTAATTTAGACGATGAGAGTAGGATCCTCAAGACGCACTTTCAACTGTTAAACAGTCTTATAGTAATCTCAAGATGATCATAGACAATGTTGAAGCTCTGAAATCTTGGCTGGCAAAACTCTTGGAACCAATGTGAGTGTTAAATTGCTATGACATTTAGCTAACGCTAGCTCACTGGGCATTATTAGCTAGCTAACTACGTTACCAGGCTAGCCAGCCAGCTAGCATAGTGCTCAGATTAGGGTTTTTTGCGATATGTTTTCAGTTGCACGAGTTAGCACTGGCTAACCACCCGTATGTTTGCTATGTGCTATGTGCTATGTGGCAGCTGGCTGGCAATATAAATTGAACCACAAAGTTAAGTTATAACATGCCATGGATAGCATTATGTTTGGCAAACTCACAGTGATCATGACTTTAGCTAAATGAGTTTGCTAGCTGGTGTGGAGTGATGATGCTGTTTAGTGTTGCTACATTTAACTAAGCATGTGTATAGTTTTAATATTTGCCAGTTGTTTTGACGATGGGTTGTTGTCATGTAAGCCGCCACTTTAAGGACTGAGGGTTGTTGTACAACTTATCACCATGCTTTTCAGTTTACTTGTACTATCTGACGTTGATGATCATAAGGTTGTTTATTTAGGTAAATATATTGTCAAGGTGCTACATTGTTTACGCAGTGTCAAGGTATTGCTTTTACCGCTGAAGTGACAAGAATATACGTTGCTCCTCAGATGTGATGCAGACCCCTCTGCTCTAGCCAATTATGTCGTTGCTCTTGTGAAGAAGGACAAGCCTGAGAATGAACTGAAAGCACTCTGTGCAGATCAACTGGATGTCTTTTTACAAAAGGGTAAATGAAATTGCACAATAAGACATAAAGTATACATTGTGAATGTTGTATCGTAGCGTCAAGGCGTATGAGACTAACGGTCTGAACTCCACATTTCTGTCCATGTTGCAGAGACCACAGGATTTGTGGATAAACTGTTTGAATGTCTGACTACAAAAAACTACTTGGGAAGTCCCACGGCGAAGGAAACCCCTAAAGAGGAGATTAAACCCCCTGTGGCGAAGTCCGAGCCAGTGGAGGTAAGAATGGCAGGTGCTTCGATTAAGCCTCCTGGTTACATGACTGGAGCCTATTGGTGAAGAATATTTACTGTTTCTAGACCAATCAGTACAATATCTATTGTTTCTAGACCAATCAATACAGTATGATGTCTGCTGGTAAAATATATGTTTTGTGTTTTCTCTATCTGAGTTGAGAGCACCATTTCTAGTACAGGCTCCTAGTGTGAACTGCTTGTCTGCCTTAATGATTACAGTTGACAACGGACATTTTGTCGCTTTTTTTTATCGTCAAGGTTGAAGTATTGGAGGAGGAAAGGGACAACAGACGAAGGAGAAGTCCACTGAGAAACCGCTCAGACTTTAACGAATCCAGGTCTGAAAAATGAACAATATATCTGTTGTTCTGTATTAGCCCTTTTATTTCCTATCAGCCTTCTCTTTGGCAGCGAATCTTGTTCTTCAGACACCAGATTCCAGTGATAAAACATGTGGTTTCACTAGTGAGATCATCCAGCATCGTTTATTTCTGTTCAATGGTTGTTTTGATTGGTCACGTCCCTATCGGCCTACAGTTGCTTATTGCTTAGCTCTCCAGTGTGTTCTCTATTGCAGGGAATAGCTTGATTAGACTCTGGTGCACAACAGACTCCTATCTTGACACACCTAGTTTATCAAAGACACCCATGGATATTGTCAGATTCTGTGTAAATATAAGCAGTGTTATTCACAACAGCGCGTTCCCCTCTTCGTTAACGTCGACCGGACCACGCAGGGGCCGCGATGACCGGAGGCGGGAGGAGCGAAAGCGTCGCGACATGGACCGCCACGGGAAAGGCACCGAGTCCCACCGGGAACGAGAGCGGCACGACCGGCGCAGGGGCAGCCCTCGCGGGAGGAGCCACAGCCGGAGTCGCAGCAGGAGCGGGAGCCGGGGGAAGAGCAGGGACAAAGAGCACAGCAGAGGAAGAGGTGAGGCACTCGCATCTCCACAGCCCTGGTGACGGGAGCCCTTCACCTGCGCTCATGGATGTTTAGTCTGGATTTGGATTATTCCCGCCGCTCCCGGAGCCACCCAGGATTCAGGAGCAAGCCGAATTGATCGGTCTCGGTCTGCCATTGCAGTTAGTTAGTTAGTTCTCGAGGAGGGATTTGAAGGCACAGGTAGGAGTCGGAAACAAAGGCTTTAGTGGGGAGGTATCGGAGTGGAGGGGATGATGTGGATGATGCTGCTGCCTCATGAGTGGGGAACCTGCACCAACTGGAATCAGCTGGTTCCTGCTGCTCACCTCCCAGGTTCAGCACTTCTAGGATTCTACCTTAATAATGCAAAAAATTCAAGACTGAAATCCTAAATCTGTCGTTGTATGCGTTAGCCCGTTGTGGGGAACTTTGTTGTTGACTTGAAATCGATTTAACCCTTGCATCTCTTCCCAGATTACAGATCCAAATTTGAGGTGGAGAGGAAGGATCCCGACAGCTACAACACCTCGGGATCTCTCGGGGGCTCCGCCAACACCCAGCAGCAGCACCCCCCACCCCTTCTACCTCTGCCAACCCCCCACCAGTTCTCCTCCTCCGCCCCCGGACCTGGGGGCCCGGCAAGCGCCGTGGCAACGCCGGCTCACCTGCCTGACAGCACCACGGAGAGCTGGTCTAGTTACTACGCCAACCACCGAGAGGGCAGCAAGCCCTTCAACAAGAGCACTTCACTCAAGCAGCGCTGCCGCGACTACGACGGTAGGGGCTCTTGACACCGGGCCGTGTTTTCCTACTCTTCCCCACCGTTCCTCTGCTAAACCCCGGACTCTTCCAGCGTGTGGCGCGTGAGAGAGAGTACACGGTTGTCTTTTCCCGGAGTCATTGCCATAACAGCAAATACTTTGGTTCAGTCCTGTAATGGGGAGTATTGCGTATGCCGTAACCTGGTTGTAGAATTGCGATTGTATATTGAGGACGTGAAAAACAGAAGCCTATAGAATGCTCTTATGATATATTTTTTTAAGGTTTTAGACTTTGATTCGGTGAGATTTTTTTTATCGTGTGGGGTTGTTTCCACAGTAAGTATCAATTTGAAGAAATGTCGTCTTGATATAGATATTTTGGATTTCTAGTTAGCCCTGCTCTACATTATGTTTGCTTCGTCTGGTGGTGCGAGTGTGTACGCTTCTCCGAGTGTCTCTCTGGCCTCGTTTAAACCAGCGCTAATGGCTGGCGTTTAGCGGCACCCGGGACGTCCCCCAGAGACGGCCTGGTAGAGGAGCGTGTCCTTGGGGGTGGGCACCGCGGTGTATATTTATCTCACCCCCCCCCCTTCCCAAAGCAGCGCTGGGCTTTGAGTCTCACCCACTCCCCCTTTAGAAACACCTGTTGGAGCTGTGGAACCGAAAGAATACTCACACCCTTGTCATGGAGATTTGCACTCTTTGACAGGGAACATCTGTGTCATGAGAGGGAAGGATATGGGCTGGATTCACATACAATTTGATGAAGGAGTAGAGAGCAAGTCCGTACATGGAGAAATTTCTGAAGTCAATTCAGTCGAACGACGTTGTAATCTGTGGGCAAGGTCGAAACTAGTATAACGGTCTGAACTAAATAAATAATTCCATTAGTCAAGGACATGCTACCTACCTCCCAGGATTGAAAATGCAGGGATTCATTTAGGAACACACATAGATCTCTCATGTTACACTGGCTTTCGCTGTCTTAGATATGTGTGACGTGGGCTCAGGCTTGAGCATCCATGAGGATGCCGACATCTGCCCTTGCACCCTTTGTTCCAGAAGAAACTTTTATTTTGAAATGAACCCGGCGGACTGGAGGACCGACGTTAAATATTTATCGCTGTTCTTCCCACTCCACCCCTTTCCCCCCCCCTCTCTTTCCCGCAGAGAAAGGTTTCTGTGTCCGCGGGGACCTCTGCCCCTTCGACCACGGCAACGACCCCCTGATCGTGGACGACGTCACGCTGCCCACCATGATCCCGTTCCCCCCTCCGCCGGTCATGCCGCCGGCCCGCCTCCCCATGCCCCCCATGACGGAGCCGCCCCCGTCGCACAGGATGCCCATCCCCCCCCACGGCCAGCCCCCACCGCCAGGCATCTTCCCCATGACCGGTGAGTAGGCCTCCATGGCCACGCATGTCCCAGGATGGGGCTTTTTCAAACGTCAGTCTCATCCCTGTTACGTTGTGTTTTCTGAGGACAAGTGGAGCCTATAGAAGTCTTGTAAAGTAACAGAATAGGCAAGCCTTTAAATCATTTTGTCTTCGCTGAGTATGTATTTTGTGTTACGAGCAATGTTAAATAGCTGTCTTCACTACATCCATGTTTAAATGGATCATTTGTTTCCTTGCGTTTGTTTTCATGATTGAGCCTGTATTTTCTATGTGAATGCAATGCATTCGGGTAGTTAGTTTTTTGAGTTAGCAACAATAGTTTAAACTGTTACACTTTTTTTTATCACAAATCCATGAAAATGAGCAATTTATGAAATGTCTGTTCTTTATACCATGTTTATTTACACTGTTGTTTATACCAGGGGGTTCATGGTGCACTTAAACCAACCAAAACTGATATTTGTCGAAGCTAGGAACAACCTCATTCATTCCTAGCCAGGCCGTAGCATAGCATTGCATGGGGATGGCTTTTAGAGGGCCTTTTCACAGTTGAAACCCCCAAACAGTTTTAGATTTAGTGGTGTGTGATTAATATGTTCGCTGGTTTATAGCAGTATATCTTTGACTTTGTCATCTTTATTTTTCGTCCAAGCTTAAAAAAACAATGACCGCAAAACAAAAAAAACAAAGCTCTGGTTAACTGTCCTAGATAGTGAAATGATGCGATCGTTTAGGTTCAGTGCGTAGCCTTCTAGGATACTGTGCAGAGTGCCCGTTGACATGTTGTACCCGCGACGTCAGCTTGGCCTTGTGTTTCCGTAGGACCCCCACTGATACCAAGCAGTGCGATAGACCCTCCTCCCAACCAATCATCCAACAGCTCCTCCTCTCCTCTGGGACCACCGGGCATCGGGCCTCCTCCTCCTCTTCCTCCTAATCTTCCTCCTCCACTGCCTCCCTCTTCCTCCTCTGTCTCTCTACATCCCCGTCCCCAGTATGCTCAATCTGAATGTAAGCAGCCCGGCGTTTTCTAATCAGAATGGGGCAGTGGGCAGAGGTGTATTAGCTGCAGAATGTGTGAGATCAGATTAGATTAAACTTTATTGTCATTGTACTGAGACAACGAAATGCTGTTAGCATCTAACCAGAAGTGCCAAAGAAGCAGGAAAATGTATGTATGTAAATAAGTGATAAATATGTACACAATAGATAAATGTGAATATGATGCCAAGATTTATAAACAGTATAGACAGTGGATTGATATAGACAATGTAAACAGCATGGACAATGGATTGGTATAAACAGTATAGAAAGCATAGAAAGTGGATTGTTATTATTAACTATATTATTAGCAAGGTGCAGCAGTGTATGGTTAAGTAATTGTTCAGTCATTGGAGTAGGTTGAGTAGGGGGGTTGGACCAGATGGGGATAACCGACCTTAGAATCAAGTAGCTTTTGTGCTTTTTTTATGGCATTGTTGTATTTTTTGGATTTAATAGCCACAGTTAATACTCATAGCACCTTTTTTTTTATCTCGCAAGACTTTGCTCTTTCAGGCTTGATTGGTTTTGTTTCTGTGCGCTACAATTTGCATGCTTCCAGCAAATTCTCAAAGCTGCAGTTACAGCATTTGACCACATAGTTGTGCTGTTTAGCAGCTTTGTTAAATTAACATTTACCTTTGAGAAAGTCCAAGTTGTGTTGTACGCACCTTGTGTAATACACACCACTGAATTTACAAAATGTGCATCAATTTAAAGTCATACCAGCTTACAATGTATGTGTGTCCTGTACTAATTACTGATACATACATGCATCCAATTATAAACGGATTTTATTTAATTTTTGGGGATCTGGGTTTATCTTCAAACTTGAAATCATTTTTCCCTCTCGTGTGTGCAGATAACTACGACGCGGAGGCCTACAACCCAGAGTCTCCGGGCCTCACGGCACCAGGCCGGACCCAGTACCGGCAGTTCATCCCCCGCATCCAGACCCAGCGGTCCAACCTCATCGGCCTCACGTCCGGTGACGGCCAAGGATCCAGAGGTATCGCAAGTGGGTCCATCTTGTCCCGGACGAATCGTAGTGCCCCCCCACGTTCACCCCTTTCTAGTCCCTCCACTCCTTCTGTCTCTCATGTGTAATTCCAGCCACATAGCCCCTAGGCTTTCATCATACCAATCTAACGTTCATCTGGGTATGTGTGTGTGTGTGTGTGTGCGCGACTCTCAGCTGCCAACATAGTGATCCAGACGGAGCCGTCGGTGGCCAGCGTCCCCAGCAGCACGTCACGCTACAACCCGGAACAGGACGCCAGGAAGAGGAGTCTGGCCCCGGCCGAGGGGGCTCCCCCCGTGAAGAAACCCTGGATGGACAAGTAAGGAGAGACGTTATAGACGGTCCTCCGACGTCACCACGCTGTCATAGAGACGTCCTGTTCTATTTAGTTTCTTTTTGCTGTACAACTGTTTAGATGAACGACGTATGCCGGGGTTCAGACCGTTCGGTTGGAGATGCAGCCGCAGCTTCTCCGCCCTCCTCGTGTAGCGGCAGTGGCGTCGTTTCACTCATGCATCCCTCACGTTGGGTTTCAGGTCAAACTTCAATAACCAGCACAAGCCCCTCTTCCCCAAGAAGAATCACTACGTCAACACTAAGCTTGAAGTTCGCAAGATCCCCCGGGACCTCAACAACATCACCAAGCTCAACCAGCACTTTAGCAAGTTCGGAACCATCGTCAACATTCAGGTAACTGGGTTCTGCACGGTTTTGCAGTTGAGAAACTTGTGGTCCCTTGGGTTTGGGCGGTAACGGAGATCTAAGATTCTGGTTGGCCTCTCCTCTTTCCCTCTGGTACTGTAATATAGGCCTAGTGTTGTGTAGAAGGCCTCCATGTTTTTTGTCTTCTTCTATGGAGTGGGACGGGGAGAGGCCAAGCCTCGTTGTCGTCGGGCCTTAACCCCCCGGTGTGTGTCTGCTCTCGGCCCAGGTGGTGTTCGGCGGGGACCCCGAGGCGGCGCTGATCCAGTACACGGCCAACGAGGAGGCCCGGCGGGCCATCTCCAGCATCGAGGCCGTGCTCAACAACCGCTTCATCCGGGTCTACTGGCACCGCGAGGCCAACGGAGGCCCCCAGCAGCAGCAGCAGGAGCAGAACCAGGGCCCTCCGGCAGGGTCGGCTCAGAGCACCCCCCAGGGTCCCAGCACGGGCCCTCCCTACAGCGGCCAACACAAGGTTCGGGGCCCCGGTTGTGTTATGAATCATCGCCTTAAAGCAATAGCTTTTGATTCTCATGCTAGGTTCCTGGCGCTGTAATTATAAAGTTGATGAATTCACGACGTCAAAGTGAAACTTCTGTTGGTTCTTTGGTTAGCAGGCGATCAAACAGCACAACGCCGCCGCCTACGTGCTGAACAAGACCGTGCCCAAGCACCGGCAGGCAGCCTCCGGACCGGGGCCCCTGGCCGGCAGCAAAGCGGACGGTCCCCATCCGAACAGGGACCCTGCTGCGGTGAGCCCCACTCTCTTACCATGGCCCTCCCGACGTGTGAAACAAACAGCATCCCAGACATGGCTGTCGTTCAGCTGTGTGTTCCCTCGTGAGCGGTTGTGTTTTGTGCGACACCCTCACACGTGTGTGTGTGTGTGTGTGTGTGTGTGTGTGTGTGTGTGTGTGTGTGTGTGTGTGTGTGTGTGTGTGTGTGTGTGTGTGTGTGTGTGTGTGTGTGTGTGTGTGTGTGTGTGTTATATA
>JAVQJS010068596.1:0-13618 GCA_036024795.1 Galaxias rostratus | reverse complement strand
TTTTTAATCAGGTAATATACTGTCCTCTTGGTTGTTGGCACCCCCCCCCCCCCCCCCAGGCAAACATCTCTATCAAACTCACTTCCCACTCCTTCCTTTAAGAATCAACAGGCCCAGCTTTTGTGTTCGCTGATGTGTTACTGATACATTTGAGCTTTTCTAACTAACCACCACTTTGCGGTTATAAATGGTGTCATGGCTTATGCAGATACAGACCGTGCCCACAAGCCGGCCCACACACCTCCCTTTTGATGCCGCCATTTAGCCACATAGTCCAGTGAAGCACTACACCATGGAGCTTGGATGGCTCACACTGATATCAACTCTAGGTACATCTTTCAGGTATCCGATGTCAAAGCAAAAGCTAATGTCAACTTTCACTCCAACAAGGTGTGTCTGGCCGTCTGTGCTGAGTCACCATGCTGTCTCCATGCGCAGGTGGCAGCCGTCTTCGGTTTTTCGCAGTTTGAAATAGAGAGCTTAATTCCATATAACATAATCCTCTGTTTAAAATACTTACATATTCTTCAACTATCAAACACCTGCGGCTCATGTCACCGCTACAGTTTTCCAATTATTCCCCCGTGTTAAATTTAATTATTCCTTATATTTTGTAATCTATGAGGAATAAAACATTTTATATTAGCACTAGGTGTAACCACTCAACGAACTGCATTCGTGAGTCTAGGTTTACACAGAAATAAACAGTTTTAAGATTCAAAGTGTTTTATTTGTCAAGTGCACAGTATAACACAAGGTCACTCTGAGCAAAGAAATTCTTATGACGTGGCAGGCAGGAATTACGTAGAAGCAAAGTAAACAAACAAAAAAACCTAAAATATACATAATATGAGCGGCACAGTAGTTAGCACTGTTGCCTCACAGTAAGAAGGTCCTGGATTCGATCCCCACCTGAGGGCCTTTGTGTGTGGAGTTTGCATGTTCCCTCCGTGTTAGCGTGGGCTTCCTCCCACAGTCCAAAAACATGTAGGTTCATTGGTGACTCTAAATTCTCCATAGGTGTGAATGTGTTTGTGTGAGTTGTCGTATGTCTATGTCTTAGCTCTGCGATTAATTGGCGATCTGTCCAGGGTAAACCCCGCCTCTCGCCCGAAGTCGGCTGGGACAAGCTCCTGTCCCCCCGCGACCCTGCGTAGGATAAGCGGTTCTGATAATGGATGGATGGATGTACAGATGGGTGTTATGGACAGTGAGAATTGGAGTATTAAATATCTAAAGTGCAGGAGTGCTGATGAATGTGTGCATAGGATTGTGATAATGTGCTTTGAACGTACATAGAAGGTTGTGATCCCTAAGGTTAATGTTGCATAGGAAAAACTGTTTGTGAATCTGGTCGTCTGTGCGACTCGGAGTCAAACAGCTCGGCTAAATGTAAATCGACACTACCGCCACAAGACTGGCCGGCTTTGCATAAACTATAATGATATCGCTTTGTTTCCTTCATGAACTGACTACCGGACCACATTTCTTTTTGTCCCATAGGATTACAATGGGAGGCTTTTTAGTGTGATCCTTAATGAAATCAACATTTAGTAGTCAACTGTAGTCCCTGACACGATTGGTCCAAACACACACATGCCAATGTGGCGCTTGTGAAACAAAAACATCTAGATTTAGTTTAAGTGGCTTTTACCATTCCGTAAATTTGACCACTGACTTTTTACCTGGACAATCGTCAGTTAGCATTTGTTTATGGGCTGGGATCCATCTTCCTTAACGTCTAAGGAATGAGGGAAGGATGGCAGAATTAAGGAGAGTGAGATGTTTAGACTGTTATTCAACCACATGACACAACAGATGTCTTTAACACCCTTTAATCCACCCAGTGAACTGTAATTAAACATGATGAAACAATGATCATGAAAACATTCAATTATTACAAGATGACATTTGTAGCAGATGAACCATAAAAACCCAACACCGTTACTAAAAGAGATGTTTAAAAAAAAAAAAATCATATACTCGACAATTATTGATTGATATATTGAAAAGAAAGAACAACTATAAGAGCAACTAAATACAATAAGAATCCTGTGCAACGTTCATATGATTAAATCTAGAATGAAGGCAACTTAGGAGCATGAGAAATTAATATAGCATATAGTAACATAGTAATCATGAAGTCATTGGAAAATTCAAGGCTAATAAGATTATTATTATTATTATTATTTATATTATTATATATCTTTTAACATTCTTCTGCGCTCCATAAAAACATCTGAAATGAACCTTAGACGCTACAGATCAAGTTCATTTAAAGTTACTGCAACATAATGGTTGCTTTGTGTTATTACAAATATATTTACTGTATCATATCAGCGGGTATCCAAAAATATAAATACACAATATGAAATTAGGCACAGATTTCATTATACAATAATATCTTATGCTATGCTTACAGTATTTCAGTAAAAAAAAATATATATATATATATATATGGTATAAGACAAGGGGAAAGCAAGCTACTGAACGTGCACACGCAGGTCCAGCTGTACATGAGTTTCCCAGCTTCCACAGCATGAGTGAATCCCTTAAGACAGGACAACGGAGGAAGACTACAAAGGTCAGGCAAGGTCATCGTATCGTTTGATTCGTGAGGACCACTATTTGCTTGACAGTCGTTAGCTCTGGGGTCAAAACAACGACGTGTCATACAAGATGGAGTATAGATACATCCATCCATCACAAATCTTCAATGCAGCCCTATGAGGTTAATAAGATGTGCTATACAATATGCTGTATGAACATCCCAGGCTCATCCCAGCCCAACCTGGGTCAAACTGCAAGGCTTTGACTTGCGTATTAAAAAAAAATAAAAATAAAGATCCAGAACTTTTCAGTTGATATCAATCTAAACGATGTCAAGGCCAAATGTTTTATGCCGCGGCGCAGCAGATCGACACCGCCCTGGCAAACGGGCTCTAGCGACGACAGTGTGTACGACGATGTCCTCGTAATGTATCATAAGGGATGCGCCATTGAGATGTCTCCTTATATAGAGCATGGTCTGCCTGAAATGACAGCTAGCACACCGCTCATCTACCCTCCATCCCATTTACACTGCGTCAATGCAATCCTTTCATCAACCCTACATAAACGTCTTGAACCACTAATTTATGTATTTCTATCATTTGTATTTTATATAATAATATAGCGTTAGCGCGGTGGCACAGTGGTTAGTGCTGTTGCCTCACAGTAAGAAAGTCCTGGGTGGGATTCTCACCTGAGGGCCTTTTTGTGTGGAGTTTGCATGTTCTCCCCGTGTTAGCGTAGGTTTCCTCCCACAATCCAAAAACATGCAGGTTAATTGGTGACTCTAAATTGTCCATTGGTGTGAATGTGTGTGTGAGTGGTTGTATGTCTATGTGTTTGACCTGTGATGGATTGGCGATCTGTCCTTCTTCATGTAAGGCGACAGTGATAACCACTGCACCGTGCCCCTAAGATATGTAACAATAATAATAATAATAAATAAATAAATACAAAATAAAATAAAAAATTAAATAAAAAGTTAAAATACATTTAAAAATTAAAACCTGTAAAGGTTTTCTAATAAAGGCAGTAAAAAACAGATAGCAGAAGGCAGAAAGGCAAGAAATCTAGATGTAGTCAATTGGAAGCTAAACCAAGTTATTTTAAGGCCATCCCATTCTTCAAACGTCATCAGGATCCCCTCGGGCCCCTCTAGAGTAACACACCATCGAATTGGCAATTTTCTCTCTACGATTCTTCATCCATTTCCAGATAAAAAACACCTGGAAGAAACAAAGCATGACAATCAATTGACCATATCTCAAGGTACAGTTACAAAGTATCTTCAAACACAATTGCAAGATTGTCGCGTGACCGCCCCTTGCGGTTTCCAAGCACACATATAATGTGATCTAACTAGTATGTTGTCTTGACACCCCCCCCCCTCCACAAACACACACACACAACAATGGGGACTGAAGGCTCACCACAAGAGCAGCCAAGACCAAGATTCCTAGTCCTATCCCAAACCATTTCAGTCCTGTGGAGTAGTTCTCTGCATCTTCTCTATTCTTTGCAGGCACAATCACATTGGGGCCAGCAATCGTTGTTGTATGTTCTCGAATACCTTATTGACAGGAGAGAGGGACATAAACCACGACAGATGTGAGTGATCTTTTTAGAAAGTAGAGCTAATTTGGTTATCAATTCATCACTAAGGCATTGGCCGTGGGTAGCGTTCTACATGCTGTCCTTTGTCATCACATCTGACGTTTACACTGTTCATAGAAAACCCTTTAACCTTTAAAATCAGACAATCAACAGGCAACTGTAATTATTTTCTAATTCTGCCAATAACAACAAAACTTAACTGAATGGCCAATTCAGAGTGACCAAATTAATAAGTGAAGCCATTTTGGCCTGAGTCAAAGTTAAGAAAATGGATGACAGGTTGAGGGTCAACAGAAGAGTCTCAGCCGGAGAAAGAAACAGTCATGTGACACGGCCTAGTCAAAGTGTTCACACGTTGTCAAATGTAGCATGTGAATGACTTCGAAGAGCGCCAAGGACCTCACCTGGATGTGCGACTTCATCTGCTGTTTGCCCAGTAGCGCAAAGCACAAGGTATGGAATTAGCCAAACATAAACTTTAGAAGGAACGCTGCTCAGTGCAAATAACAGTTATAAGAGGTACCGTACAAAATATAACATTAGCATATGTTACTCTGAGAAGTGATTTGTTTCAAGATTGGTGTTTGATAGTAACTTTGCCTAGTACGTGAAATACTCACTAGCACAAGGAACTTCCAGTCGAAAAATCTGCCAAATCAAACATGAACACAAACTGTATATTACTGCACATTGCAACTTTTAGCTCAACTCCATTTCCATCATGTCAAGTAAGGATTTGTCCCACGTACACCAGAAAGTTGAATAAACATTTTAAAGTACCTTTGTGTCCGGGCAGGTCAGGAAGCAAACGGCTTTCTTTTGTCCCTCAAGCAAGGTTATAGACAGATTATTTAGAGCAAGGACCCTATCCTATACACAAATAAAAAATAAAATCATTAAACTGTCATCCACAACTTACGAAGAGTTCACTAAACAAAGGACAGGTAGACCTTCGAAATCAGCGGTTGTGATGCATGCACGCATACATTTAATTGAAAAGAACTGATTCTCAAACTTTGGCACAACATTTTTTACCTGTTCCATAATAAACTCACTCACCTTTCCATCTTCCCATACTCTTTCACAGTCCAGTGGGGCCCCGGACAAGCTGCAATGGACCCTGCCGTCAAGACTAGTGACGGTACACTTTGGGTCTGGAATGCTGTTGCTGGTTGTTACAGTAGTCGTCAGCAACAAACAGGAAGAAACTGAAACATATGAGTTGAAGATGTTAAGGAGAGAGCATGGTCGTGGGGTTGGTTCTGGAAAAGGTAAGGGGCTCCGCCCAGAACCCGGAGGCCTCTGTACAGCCTGAGCTCCCTCTTTTGTGAACTATTGAGACTCTTGAGTAGCAAGACAGACCGAGAAATCCAGGCGCTAGAAACCTGGTCAACGTGAGAGCCGATAAATAGATGTTAATAAAAAACAATAAATGTTCATCTTAACTTCCACTCAAAATTAGGAATGTATGTGTACATGTGGATTTTTGGAACACTCCTAAAGACTTAGCAAGGCACGCTCTCTCCCTGCCACAGAAACATATGCAGAGTTCACGCCCTCAATTCTTTTGAGATAGCACCGCCGAACAACTCCTACTACTATATGAAGTGGTAGGCTTTCAAGATTTTGCTACCCATCGGTTCGAGCCCTGACAAATATAAATAACACTATGGACTTGATTTTAAATAATTGAGGGGGACACGTGCGAGTCGTCTGTCCATAGATACAATTTATTTATTCTGTGGACAGCTTACCCTCTTATTATACTCACTTTACACAATTGGCAAAGAATTAGCCAACATTGTCTTTGCACCGATTATCTACTCGCAGTACAGATATCCGAAATTTGAGAAGCAAAAAAGTAATGCTTCTCGTAATAATTTTAAAGAAGTTGGACCGAACTTTCATCAGATATCCACAGATGTCATGTGTTTGGCTTGTTTCGTAAATCACTGGTTTATCCGCATATGAAAAGTAAGCTATATTGCCGGGGATGGGGCACACGAGCCTTAAAAGTAAACTACGCAAGAGGGAGAGAGCACTTGCACGCATGGGTACATTAAGTCAGACTAACAATTCGCCGTAATAGACAAATTCAGTCTAATTGATACTTGGCCAATAGTAAATTTATTTTCCATTATCTTATAGAAAATGCTTTGCTCATACATTAATAAATAAATAAGTAAATAAATTAATAAATACAACTATATAATCGCGAAGCCTACTTAACACAACCGAATAAAACAATATATCACAACATTCCACCAACTTACCCAGTAAAAATATCACTTTCTTATGATTCATTTCCAAAATGAGTGAGGTAGTTAGATAAACGTCGGGCTCTTGGCATTGGGTAGTGCTATGAGCAACAGTCATCGGCAAATTAATTCATTTTCTCGTTGTTACACCTACCGAAAGCGAAATTATAATATAGTCTGACGCAACAACGATTGTATATCCTCGAAACCTTGTAATGTGATTCCGTTTAGTGGCCAAGCTGCAACCCATTTGGTTACGTACAAAATAATATTTCTTAGAGCTGTTATTATAGATTATAGCGCTGTCGTTTAGAATTGGGTAAATGTGTAGAAAGTTTTAGGTAGTACCAAATTTAAATAACATGGAGAAACTATATAACTTTGTTGAAATCGGTTAACCATGAAAATAATGGAGCAGGGGTGTCAAACTAATTTTGGTCTGGGGGCCGAATACAGCTTATTCTGATATCAAGCGGGCAGGGCCAGTAAACTCATTACAAAATTACATATAACTAACAATAAGTCCACTTTTTTTCTTTGTATTAGTCACTAATACTAATAATTAGTGCAAAGAAGAATAAGTCAATTATAAAATTCTTTATTAAATGAATTTTCCTTTTACTCAATACATTATGGGCAACCTAAAAAGCAGGTGCAACTTTAACAACACTTTTACTCAGTTTAACATTTATTTAAGTGCGTAATGCATAACTGATCACAGCGATAGTAACTATGTTGCAAAACATTTAGTCACAGCTTTGTGGAACGTAAAAACATCTGGAAAGCAATCTGAACAAATCAATGCCTTCCACAGCACTTCCTCGTCTTGTTTAGTATTTGCCCCTGAAATGTGGCATCGTTTACCCTGCACAAGCGAATATTAGGCATCATGTCCTGAGAAGCAGGACATTTTAAAAATCTCATTTAAGTTCAAGTTGCATGTCAACGGGCAAATCAGAAGCTCTGATGAAGCCCCATTTCCCCGCTGACTCACTCGCCACTTCCTCGATGAGCCCTGAACCCGATCTTCTTTTTACAGGACGAAAACTTGCGAAACCCCCCAGACAAACACTGCGAGGCTTTAGTGCAGGGGACTTATCTGGGCTAAACCACATAGACACCGTGGTGAAGGCTTCCTATTTTCCATGACAGAGTGAGTTACAGAACCAGGGCGTAAAACGCAGGAAACATCAACCCCATTGAGAAAGCTATGCTTACACGCTTTTATCCCTGCATAAATAAAGTCAAGAATATAGTCTCTCGTCTCATTCATGCAGCTCCTCACATTTTGATGCCAGGCCCGCTCGTTTCCGTGGTCATATGGAAAATGGTCTTTGGGCCAGAGGAATCATTTTCCAGCCAACAGTAATCACCCAAATGCAATGTTGCTGTAGCATTCGCACCATGTTACTACTGGTAAAGTTACTAGGATTACAGCTCTCATTGTTGTCATGTACTTAAACTAAACTAATAAACTAACATTTAAATATGAGCATTTTCATCAGTTTTATCTGCAGAAATCCGCCGAAGTGCCACTTCTGGTAGACCCCAGTCAAGTGGAAAGTCCCATGGCTTTGGTGCCAAATCGTCCTTCTGCTGCTGTCCTGTGATTGGTTTACAGGTGTTGCCTCACACATCTGGTGACTTGCTGAGTTACGTCAGAGTTCTCAGTGCCTTCGATCCCATACAACACAATCCCCATGGTAACCTACATGACCACACCTGCTAAGTTGTTGCTGCTGAGTTTGTGGGTATCTCCCTCAAAAGCCTTGAGGGAGATAAAAAAATAGAGATTTTTCAGTGCTTTCCCCAAAAAAAGGCCAAATCACTAACTGACATAAAGTTACATTTTATCGTCAAATTCATTGGAATTGAATTAAAACCTGCCGTCAAAGCTACTTGATTTATCCTCTCATATTGGAATGGTTAAACCTCTGGCTAGCCTCACCTTGAGCGTGCAATACAGCTCCTTTGGTTTGGGACAATGTCAAGCGTGCAGCCACTAACTGGCTCTGAAAATGTGTAACGGGTGTCTGCGGTTTCAGTTTCAGTGTTTCATTTGTCAAATGCACAGTATTTCGTATCGGTAGGTTTTACCCCTAATGTTACAACCCCACGGGTCTAGGGGTGCATAAAGAGATCCATAATAACAAACATTCAAGGTTTTTATAGCAGAGGGGGCGAGTTCTGATTGGTTGATCCAAATTGACACGGAGGGCGGGGACTGGTGAAGGTGGGACTTGCTGGATGGTGATTGATGTGCGGCACAGCCAATAAAGATGATGATAGGTAAAGGCAGGGAAGTCCACAGAAAAGGAAACACATGGCACGTAACACCAACACTAAAACCGCTTGTTCTTTTAACAACTCTCTTTGCCGGTTTTTGTCGCTAAATCCTAAAGCATTGTCAGATACAGCAGTCTTACGGTTCCACAATCTCCGCTTTGGTGTTTAATCTTTTTATTATGTGAACAGTCAATTGGGCGATTGTATACAATTGGTCATATGTTAAAGATCAACAAATCAGAATGCAAGTTGTGCAAATATGCCTTGTCATCTTCTTATCAGGCGCACTCTCAGCTTTGAACGTGCGCCGATGACACGCTTGTGCCTCGTCTAGATCAGCCCTTAATGTCTTCTTGAACATACTCTCCATTCCCTGCACTAAATCCTCACCCGATACAGAATGCGGACCATACATGATCAATAGCGTTCATTGAGACGAGCGTTGGGCAGTGATCATTTTAGCCCGTGGAAACGAATATACCTTTGCCCATATATAGTCTTTAGCATTTTTAAGAAGTGGTAGCCGTAATTTAACGAGCCAATGACGTTTTAACTGTACCAGTTGGGTGTTCTTGACTCACATGGCCGATACGCAGATACAACCGCGACTCCACTCTGCCCGCCATGAGCCCTAAGACCTGCTGGGTTTAATCTTTTAGAAAAGTACACGCCACTGGCATGGTTTACCAGGTGGCCACATCCTCCCTGATTAGGCCTTTAACTGTGTTCATTGGGTTATAATAGAATCTCTGGTTGTGATCTGAGGAAGGAATTAGACAATTTATTATCGGAAACCTCTGCGCTAACCGACACCACAACCAGGCACGAGGCCAGAGAGCACTGCAGCTGCTGAGTAATGCGGAATCTTAGGGCGCTGTCGCCTTCTCAATCAAACATTACGACAATGTGGTTGGCATTCAGGCCAAAGATTTTAATCTTAGTTTCATCAAATCAGAAAAGTCAATCTCTCATGATCTGAGTCCTTCATGTGCCTTTTAGCAAACTGTGGGTAAGATGTTTTGTGTCTTTTAATGAGGAGTGGCGTCCGTCTGGCCACTCCACCATAAAGGCCGTATTGGTGGAGTGCTGTATAAATGGGGGACTGTCTTTACTAAACATGTGTTATAAAAGAAAGTGTACTGCAATTATCAAAAATGTCAGCGCACCGTTCAGCTGTAATAAAATGTTATGGATAAGTGTCCTGGTGGTTGCAAACCTATTTCATGCAAATGATGAAGACCACTGTGCTCGTTGCAACCTTCAATGCAGCAGATTTTTTTTACCCTTCCCTAGATCTGTTTCTCAATACAATTCCTTAGTGAGGGCATTTTCATAATCCTTTAGGGATGGGGATTGAAGTCTGATAAACGTAGGCTTTTACGTGTTGTCAACCTGCATTGCGTTTTTAATAAATGTTTTAAGAGTGCTTTTTTTCCATTGGAGCACTTAGCATTGCCCGTGAGACATATCTGTGCATGCGTTTGTCAAGCAGCGTATATGTATGTATGTATGAATGTATGTATGTTTGTGTACGCAGCGTGATCTCAAAGGAATCAGGGTTCACCATTTATTTTTTTCCTTCTTTCCTTTGTGTAATTAAACGTGCTACTTTCAGAAACGCAGGGGCATCTTTCCTCTTCCGAATCTGTCCCATTGAGTGTGCGTCTTACCTGGGGATGGTGTGCTGTGTCACACGTTAAAGGGCTTTATGGTTTGTTGCCAGGTGAAACCCTACAATGTCACAGTTGCACTGTGATAATTCCCCACCCAGGCTGCATAGTTGACTCAGTGGAGCAATGCGCCAAAGGCGTCAATCGGTGGGCCACATACGGGCCAGAGGGTGCAATTGGTATGCAACCAACGTTAGCGAAGCACCTCATTCCTACATTTACCACAGCCATTTACGGGGACCAATTTCTGGCATACATTTTATCTTTGAATATAGACCTAGTGATACCTTTCTATCTATTTTGATCAGACATTTAAGAGCCACTAAAGATACACTGACCAAGAGATGCATGACGCTGGCTAAGATTGTGCTAAAGATCTGTCTGCCAAATGGACCACCGACCTTTGCAATTCAAGAGCGTCTCTGTATTTGAGTAGCCTGCACTCAAATGTAAATTGATAACGGCCGCTCTTTCAAACATTTTCTTGGTTCAAAACAGAACAATAAATGGCTTTCGTTAAACCAGTTGTCTTTTCTTTACAAGGTGCAGGGAACGCTTCCAGCCCCAAATTCTTTCTCACCGACCCTAATTCCAGCCAGGTATTTCTTAATACTAATGTCCAATAAGGTGCTTGGTAAGGACAATAGCTAGGTTTAAAAAGAATAATAATGGGGGTCAAGACAAGGCCTTTTAGTAAGGTACATCAATCTCAGGCCTGATTAAAGGCGAATGAGGTGAGTAGTCCCAGGTTCAGTAAGTGAGAGATGTGTCAGTTTGTCGCCATGACAACACTTGTGTTGCATGGTCCTTCTGACCGCCCATCCTTCTATATGCCTCAAAAAAGGTTACTGGAACTTTGACGACGGATTTAATGTGGATAATGTATAAAAAAACACATATGAACAGATTTTGTAAACCTTAATTGGTTATGATTAAACAATAGTAATGCAGAAATGTAATTATTTTTGGAGCAGTAAACGAGTACCAACGGCAAGCAGCCCGAAGAGCAATTTACAACTTCAAATTAAATAAATACGTTTTTGATGACTGCTTGGAAAGAAATGTATCACATGAAATAGTTACAAGTGTAAAAATAAATAAATAAAACTACTGTGCCACAGACCTTATAAAGAAAGTTGAATACATAAGCAAGGCACATGATTGCATTATAATAGAAGTATACCCCAACCAGTATATGAGAAATGCAAGGATAGGTACACACACACTATATCATACTACAGCAATATATTAAAAGTTTAAGACAACAGTCTGCTGCTCCAAATAAAGTCCCCACGAAAAGTCAAATTCAACATCATAGATATTTGCGGTATCCCCCCTGACACATACAGGATAACAGACTCAAAGTAGGTGAAGACTGGGGTGTGGAGGTGGCTGACAACCAGCCAGCAGGAGAGCAGGTTGTACAGAGCAGTCAGCATCGCTGGCGATCGTAGGAGGCCATGTGGGGCACCTTTTGTAGGAGCCATTGTGGTGAATGAAATGTGGTTTAAGAAGACCAAGACCAACAAATGCACACGTACAACTAATTGATTGAGAGCCGGGCCACCCCATATGAATAGCTCAACACACTCGTTATGTAGGACCCCATCCCTCCCAGGTCAATTCTTTGTTTTACAAGATATGAAAAAACAACCTTACAGTAATAAGCTTTTCATCTTCAATGAGAGCATGAATCTACCCTCCTGGCCGTGGGAAACAAAGCAAAACACTTCTGAGTGATTTGTTCTCTTAAGTACAGCTGTCTTCTGCACGTCCCAAGATGAAGGCCCCTCGGTTCTGTCTGGTAACCCAGGGACAACTGGGCTGAGCCTCGCTTCACTGCATTTATCTACCCTCTCTGCCGAGGCATTTACAATATATTTCTCTTAAAAGATTGAACGATATCACATAACTTTAGGATGGGGATTTCAAACACACTTCCTCGGGTGGCATTTCGATTGTCGTGTCCCGGCGCCTTCTTCTGAAGCACCTGAAGGGAAACAAAAAAGGTTTAGCAAGTCATTTGGCTATGTTCCAACCCAGCATTCCTCCTCTACATATGTAATGTAACTAGTGTGTGTGGTGCAGTGACACACTCGCTAACAGGGTCTGAAAGGCTTACCGCAGAATATCTTCTCGAACTAGTATCAGAACTGCCACAATGATGGCAGCCACTAGGAAGCTGAAGCCAATACCATACCACTTGCGTGTAACACCGTAGATGATGTCGATCAGTGTTGAGTTACTCACTGTAGCGGTAGAGAGGACAGAAATAATACAGTCAACATGGGGATAGAACATTCAACTTTGTATACTTCCTTATGGGTCATTAACATGAGACAGATGTCTGTGATGTTTTAAAGTACTAGCCTAAATTCGGTTTTGTGTGTGTGTGTGTGCGTGTGCGTGTGTGTGTGCGCGTGCAAGCGATTGAATTGGGCGTGGTCAGTATAATACATGTTTTCATAGTTGTAAACAGTCTCTCTCTAGCACAGCTCATGTTTGTCGTCTTTATTCAATACCCTTTGAGTATGTTTAACACCGCAACTTAAAGTGGGACTTTAGAGAGCAACAAACAATAAACTCTCTTTTGTGAGAACAACAAGCATTTACCATTGACTTTGGGGAAAGCCCCGTTCTGCCAAGTAAAGGGAGAGTGATGACTCAACCATTTTTAGACAGGGCCTATGAAGTATTTGTTGGTGCACGAGACATTGCATAACAGCAGTCAATCAGAAGATAGAGTGTCATAATTGCATCACCTGTATTGACGTTGCCCGGTGTATTCAGGATATGTTCTGCTTGTAGTTCAGAGCAATTCTCTAAAAAAAGTTAATAAAATGATGCCAGGAATCAGCTTTACAAAAAACCTTTGACGAGAAAAACTTGCGATCTAAGACTACTTTTATAATATGAGTGCACGCATAAGATAATGTTAAACTTGAGAACAAAAACGATGTGGTTTGTTTCAGCTTGATGATTTATAGTGACGTTCCCTAGCAGGTGAATTACTTACTAGTACAAGCAACTTCAAGTAGATTAATCTGGAAGAAAACAAAAGCATGTATGAAGAGGTATGAAGAGTAGATGACATGTGATTAATATCTGTGACTTCCTTACTTCAACTCGTGTCATATTACACATTTGAAAATGTGTGTATCCTGGCACTCGGCTTGGGAAATCCCATATAAATTGGCAGGAGTCTCTCTGAGATAATATATGATACTCTCTATGATTTAC
>JAVQJS010068579.1:0-10141 GCA_036024795.1 Galaxias rostratus | reverse complement strand
CTGTTTATACTTTCTATACGGTACACTGTTTATATTGTCTATATCAATCCACTGTCTACATTGTTTATAGTGTTTATACTGTTTATACCTCATGACATCATATTCAGCAGAACGGTGCCGCAGTGGTTAGTGCTGTTGCCTCACAGTAAGAGGGTCCTGGGTTCGATTCCCACCTGAGGGCCTTTCTGTGTGGAGTTTGCATGTTCTCCCCGTGTTAGCGTAGGTTTCCTCAGGGTACTCTGGTTTCCTCCCACAGTCCAAAAACATGCAGGTTAACTGGTGACTCTGAATTGCCCATAGGTGTGAATATGTGTGTGAGTGGTTGTATGTCTACGTGTTAGCCCTGCGATGGATCGGCAATCTGTCCAGGGTGTACCTCGCCTCTCGCCCGAAGTCAACTGGGATAGGCTCCAGCCCACCCCCCCCCCCCACCCCCCCACACACACACACAAGTGAAAAATTGTGTACATATTTATCACTTATGTAAATACAATTATTTATCACTTATGTAAATACATTTTACTGCTTCATTTGGACTTCTGGTTGGATGCTAACAGCATTTTGTTGTCTCAGTACGTGTACTCTGTACAATGACAATAAAGTTGGATCTAATCTAATTACTATTATAAAAATAACAACAACACCACATGTATATAGCACCTTTCTCAACTAATTTTACAATATACATAAATAATAATAGCTGAACAGTCACTGATTTAACAAAGGAGTGTGTTTATTTGGCAACAAACATAACATAATTACATTCAACATAGGGGAATATGGTATGGATTAGAAGTAAATAGCTACATTGTAAAAAATCATTTACAACAACAAAGATACAACATTTCATCTCTAATTACTTCAGGTTTCTTGATCCACTGTCTGTGTGTCATTGCAACTTCTTCTATAACATACTCATTGGTTTTAGGATAGGTGTTAAAGATAGAACTGTTTGAGTTTATTTTTCTGAAACTCTTTTGCCTTGATCTCTCACACAACGTACACAATCTAACATTACGTCCTTCACTTTAGGTTAGCTAAAACCGTATAAGTGAAGTACCAAGTGACAAAATGAATACCTACAACAAATCAAGTAAGAAGATATTCAGTAAAATGACATCACAGTTGTACTGTGAGGCGATCTGAGAAGTGCCTTGAAAGCAACATGCATCGACACAGACACATCATACAACAAACCTTCACCAGAGCATTAGAGAGAAACTAAATAACACAATAGGCCATTGAAGTCATGCTCACACAGTAGGCCTGTTTGGCTAATAGTGGCTCTTTCACGAAGTTACACCACATGCTTATCAATGAAAGTGCTGCATACCAGCATCTTCATTCCACTCTCAGAAGAGCAATAAACAGACTTCCCTCACATAGACTCATAGACTTTCTACGACGTAAACATGCAAATGAATTAAATCTTACAAATCATATCCAAATTTACAAAGCGTACGCACATTCTGGAACAATATGTATGTTACCTTTCTAAGCCACACATCCGACGCTTTTTGGTATGTTGTTGAGGTCCAGTCAAGGATGTGAACTTTATGGGTAATGTTATACTATGCCTATAGTAATGCCACAATTCTGTCATAAGATCCTCAACAGCACTCCCAGCATAAGATGCCTTTCTATCTATTTTTTCTTATTTTTGGCTCAATCAGTTTTGATCACACATAGAGAACATTTGACTCATTGGTGCTCTTTATGGTCTAGTGATCAATGACTAGATGGGTATGGTAATAATGCAATTTTAGCCTACTACTTTATTCACAGCAAAGTAAAACTAAAGACTAAACAGAATCCATAGTAACTAAAGAGTGAATGTGGGACAAATGCTTATAAACAAAATCATTAATATAGAAATGAGGTTGTAACTCAAGATCTTGGCTA
Organism: Galaxias rostratus; assembly: GCA_036024795.1. Taxonomy (NCBI): domain Eukaryota; kingdom Metazoa; phylum Chordata; class Actinopteri; order Galaxiiformes; family Galaxiidae; genus Galaxias; species Galaxias rostratus. The sequence goes on along the minus strand of JAVQJS010068579.1, from coordinate 8,239 downwards.
TAATTTGGTCTAAATTGGGGTTAAACGGAGACAGTGGGAGTTGTTGGAGGATGTGGGGTGGACTGTAAGCCCTCAGAAGGTGCGTAACCTAAAAGGAATTCCTTTTCCCTGGACAGACAAGGTCCAGTAATATGCTGGCTGTGGGAGTGATACAGACGCAGGAAGGACAAGATAGACTGGGTCAACCACAGGGCAGTCACAAACCACAAAGATGCCTATAGAGAGAAGCAAATGTTCAAGTTAAACGTTTGTGTCAGTGTGTGTGTGTGTGTGTGTGTGTGTGTGTGTGTGTGTGTGTGTGTGTCTGTGTGTGTGTGTGTCTGTGTGTGTGTGCGTATGTGCATGTGTTAATGCCTGCGTATGAGGATTGTGTGAGCTTTTGTATTTTCGGGTTGAAGGGCCTACCTCTGAAAGGGTGAGCTCTGTATAGAAGGAAGAAGTGTCTACATCCAGATAGAAGGGGACAGATTGGGACTCAATACAGCTGCACAGGCAAACAAACAAACAGGTAAACTTAAATAAGCATATTCTGCAATGAAACATGAATCACTTGAAACTGCGCTGTTCTATTTACACTACATGGATTTGTGAAAAGATAGACTTCTTCGCTGGTTTTAGTCTTTCTCCAGTTGTAAAGCGTCAGGAATACCTGTAGGGCCTTGAGTTGTCATCAGTGACTGTATCACACCAGGAAGCAAAGCCCACGGAAAGGATGACGCTGGCTCCTCCAGACAGAAACAACATACACAGGCCTAGTAGCAGTGTGAGGAAGGATGAGAAAAGGGTGCTGCCCAGACAGAAAAACACAACAAAGCATGTTAAGTTCAACAACATAATATATTATCGGTGTTAATGTTAATATATGTATTGTATAGAAGAGTAATCTTCCAGTAATGTAATTATAGGTCTACACCACCAGAGCGTTAAGTTACTGAACTGATTGGCATTAAAAAAAGCTTGAAAATTATTTTACTGTTCACAGCGAATACATATGTGCCTTGGCCTTTTCGTGCGCTTACTCGTCATGTCGTCCGTGCAGATAGAAGAGACTGCGCCAGCCCTGAGCAGCACCATATAACGTCGTGAATACGCCGACAAAAGTAGCAAACTGGCATGCAGCCGGTGGGCCCCACTGTTGAACCACCAAATGTGAGATCTCTACCGGTCCTCTGGTTAATTCAGTCCGATTATCAATCCTCCAGTACCCAGTGGAGAATAGTGCACAGCGACCTTTAAAAGCTGAACCGTTAAGAGCTAGCGGGACGACCACTAGGAGCCCAGCAAATACAGAAAGGGTGTGTGCCGCGCAATGGGCCAGCAACAATCGCCGATCAAGCTCCATGTCCGATGTTAGTTAACACAAACTAAAACTATAAATTTTTTAACTATTATAAATATGTTTTGCATGATACAACAATTGCTGGTAGATCCCATGCAACTAGTTATCTAAAGCGCGAGGTGAAGCAAACTCATGCTCGTATCTGACAGCTCTACGTTGTTATGCAACGACCCCTTATCTAGTCCACCAAAATGTGCAGTGACGCACGCAAGCAGTGCTAGTGCTCTGTATTAGGCTGTCCATCCAGTGAAACTGAAACATAAATTGGCAAATAGTACATCAGTAATTTAAACTTGCACATTGGTAATAATGTTAGCCCCTTAAGTATTTTTAAATTCAATTGTATTCTTTGGCGATATCAATTTGGTGTATTTTAATCGAAGTACGCCTAAAGGAATGTAGGGCGGTGTTGAAACGGGAGGGGATTGGTCTTCACCCCTACTGACGGAAAGTATCGGTCAGTAGAGCAAGTCTGCTGATGCCAGAGGCCAAATGTTGTCTCACTAAAATAGTCTGTTTAGCCATTGTCATTGATGAATTTACAATAAATTGCACGGATTGACATGCAGTCAATCATTGTGGGAACTGATCAAAGGAGAAAATAGTTTCCATATATTGTAGTCAGCTATATTGTAATCAAATGGGTGGAATTCTTGCCAAGTCCAGGCCTTTAATAAATTGTACAAAATGTAATAAGTCTACCCAATGCCTTCTGCCACTGGATGTCTACTTCTACTACTGCTATATGCCTATGTATGACCTTAGCCAACTACATTAGTTATACAAAGGCAAAGTGCATTATCATCTAACAACCTCAAAACAGTAAACAAACAGCAACCAGAAGTAGGCCACAAACACGTTAACACACAGGCGCCGCAACTTCAAATAAGCTACAGAAAACACAACAGAAGTAAGATTGAAATCCCGATTACACACATTTCCTTGTCACTTTTAGGTGTCCTCTGGAAACGTTTACCTCGTCTTTCCTGTATTTACAGTGTTTCTGTAATGTGTTGAGTTGTCTGGAATTGCAGCACATATTTGTGTTTTTTTAGCATATTTGCAGCGCGCTTCTGTTAAGTGTTGTGTGTCCGAAATCGAAGCACGACTACAAAAAACTGCTCGTGTGTTGTCAAATTGATGTAGATGTCACTTAATTTGATAGTGTTTGTCAATTTACATGTGTTTTCTTAAGTTGCGGTGTGCTTGGTCAACGAATGCAAATGTGAATTATTTTCTATATTTTTCAACAGAAGGTGGCGATATTAAAGATTTTTAGACTGGCTGTTCGATTGTTATGATACTAGAAGAAGAGCCATCGGGAAATGCAATGTTTACAGTTAGTTGCAAGGTGGATTGAACACGAAAAGCTTCTACAAATCTATAGAGCCAGTAAAGTTCAAGTAAGATAGTTTGAACATGCTACGATTGTATTTTTTTTTTGTTGATTTAATTGATTCATGACCAAGTATGTTTGCTTAGAGATCAATATGATTGCATAACATTAAAATGGAAAACTTTTTCCATTAAATATATAGCTAACGCTTTATGTTTTCTGCCCGTGGGGAGTTGCTAATGTTTGAACAGTATTGCAGTACTACACATGGAATTAGCTAAATATTTCACGTTTCTACACTAACGCTGGCTACGAGAATGTCAATTAGTGGAGTCGTTTTTTTCCTCCCTGGGATTGGGATGCTTTTGGGGTTCAACAAACGGACAGAACGTGTTTATCAAATTCCACTGCTCTGATGATTAACTTATATGTCTGGCAGTACTATTAATGTGTGGCAAGTTAATTTATACTTGCATGACAAGTAAGTCAGTCTCTCGTTTGAGGTTTTCAGGATCTTGAGCTACAGAGCAGTTTAGTACGGGTCATCTTATTTCACGGAGCAGCTCTCTAATGATAACCCCTTACACTCCTTGTCCATATCAAGCATCCAGTCTCATGGCAGAAATGCAGGCTTCTGGAGGAGATGAGTGCCTTGAGTTTGGTGCAGGGGTTGAGGCCAGCTGTTCTGGGCAGTCCAAACCTGGACCTAAAGTGGACTCTCAACTGCAAGAGGCAGGGAAACTGAAAACAGAGGGAAATGCCTTTTACAGAGAGAAGAATATCCGGTCAGCCATTGGTCGCTATCACCGGGCTCTGATGATTCTGAGAGGCCTGGATTCTGATGTAACTGCAGCAGTAAAAGGGTTTGGTCCTGAGGCACCTATTCTCACTTCAGAACAAGAGGAACTACTGAGAAACACACAGGTGGACTGCTACAATAATCTTGCAGGTAACTCTTAACACAGTTGGAGACCATTTGTGATCTTAGAGTTATAAGGTTTGATATCGATTTTTGTCTAAATTCGTTTTTCTGTTTCTTAATGCCTGTGTGGTGTTCTTTTTAGATTATTTGGGTCAGTAAATCGTAAAATAAAAACTTCACACCCATATTGCCAGTCTAGATGTGAAAACTTTGATCCTCAATATCTCTTTAGTAGCCCAAACGGAGATGGAACCTTATAACTGAAAGCTCACAAAGTCGTAATGGTACCTACTTGTAAGCCCAGATGAGATTTTGTGTATGCTGTATGCTACGGTCACTATTTGTTCACTAATACAGATAACTGCCCCTGATAACTTTTCAATTACTGGCATTGTTACATCGATTCAATTGTCTTTTTTTGTGTCTCTTTCCAATTTGTCCCTCTTACTCTAGCTTGCCTGCTCCAGAGACACACTGTCGACTATTCACGTGTCATGGAGTATAGCCTGCGTGTACTGCAGTGGAGGCCGGGCGATGTCAAAGCACTATATAGAGCAGGAGTGGCCACTCTGGAGCTAGGAGACGCACACACCGCACGACAGTATCTCATTACGGCCTGCAGGGGGCAGCCTAATGGTAAGACTTTTGAAGATGAATTTAGTTGCAGTAATATCCCTCTCATAGGTTCATTTTCTTTTGGACTCCACCTGAAATCACTTGCATTTAAAAATAGGAACAATAGAATATACACAATATTGTACAATATTAAGCTATCCATTGCTATCACACTGTATTTCTTGGTTATCTTGCAGACTCAAATGTGAGAAGACACCTTCAAAGAGCAGAGGAGATGCTGAGTAAAGAGTACCAGAAAGAGAAGGCTCTGTATCGGGGCATGTTCTCCAGCAAAAGAACAGGAGCAGTCGATGGGCTCAATGGGTCTGGGGAGGACCCAAAAGACCATGGCCAATAAAAACAGTCTGTACCACTTGGGCATTGTAGTTCATCTGATTACAGCCCCACCGACAAATATACAACCTTATGAACGTTTTTCGGAGCACCAACTGAGGTGATGCAAGGGATAGCTACCCATTTACCCAAGTACTGAGGAGCACAGCAGGAAGAATTTTAGAGTTTTTAGCACCAGCAGATGGAGGGCAGAGAATAAGACGCATCACAAGTTGGAGAAAAACACAAGGAAGACTGTTGCCTGCCTACAGGGAGGGAAAACCTGAATAATTTTTTAATGTTAAACAAGAACGTTTACAGAAGTTAAGACGTCTTTCAAAGTTTTTGCAGGGCTTACAGTTCTGTGCATGCCTTAAAGTTTTGTGATTTGTTCACTCATGATCAACTCTGGGAATGCTGTTTATGTATTCCAAATAGTTTCATTCAATAAATATTTTTCAAGTTATGTCTGTGCTCAGATTTCAGTTTTTCAAAGCTCTTTTAGAGGAATAAAAGGCATGGAAGTATTCATACATTTTCAAGGTTCTTTATTAATAATTTGCCCTGGTATACAATTTGTTTCAGATAACACTTTAATTGTTGTAATAGTTTCCATTTATTCATATACCTATTTTTAAAAACCTGAGCACAATATCAATTCATAAAACATTTGCTTGGTTTTGGTCATTAGTTGGCCAATATGATTGTACTTCATAAGGCAACATACTGTATGCTTAGAGAGAGAAGAAGCTCACACTTACACAATATGCATCATCACAGACCAAGTGGCAGAGCAGCATGCAGAAAGGGGAAACACAGTGCGAAGAGTCCAATTCAACTGAATAACTTTAGACAGGTTCAAACAAATGGCGCTCTATTAGCCAGACAGTATACAGTACTCGACCACAAGCTTTTTGATTGTACCATAGAAAGAGAACACTGCTGAAAATATGTGTGGCATTGATTCAGCACTATTCCTTTACTTCCTGGCTGTTTTGTGTTTCAAACTCAAGGACCTCATAGAACCAAACATTCTCCTTCCCAGATCTCTTAGCGAATGAGACCGTGTCAAGGGTGCCCGCGGAGGGGGGGATGGAGAGAATGAGGGGGATGAGAGTGGAGGAGAAGAAAGAGAATGGCAGCTCCCCTCCAGACTCTGGGAGCGAGAGAGGTGGAAGAGGCTGGCGGTGGAGGAGAGGCGTTGGCCATCCCTTCTTCCTCTTAGTGATGACACCCCTTGCTCACTGTGGAGCTCCAGGCCAAAGTGCCCGACGTCCAGGGAAGACACCCAGTGTGGCCCCCTCAGGGGCTCCTCTCTCTGGGCATGGGGCTCCAGAAGGCCTTGGGACTCGCTTCGAAACAGGGCCCTCCTGGACAGCCTCAGGCTTGAGCTGCGCTTGTCCCAGCTGCTCCTCCCTCTCCTTTTTGAGGAGAATGTGGAGGAACTCTCAGCTTTCTCCCTTTCTTCCCTACTACAGGAGGCTCCCTTCATCCTTTGGTGGTCTTTCCTTCTGCTCCCTTCACTTTCTCTCCTCCATCGGTCCTCCTCTATTTCGCTATCCTCTTCTTTTCCCCAGAAGCGTCCCTCAAAGCCCTTCCACAGTCGGCTGGGAGTTTTCTTGGGGGACTTCCCTGGTATTTGAGCTGCTGTATGCATTTCCTCCCCCCAAGTTGTGCCAGAGTGTTCTCTCTGTGCAAAGCTGCTGATCGTCGAGGCCCTCACCAGCTCCCGAGAGGCGTGCTTTCCCTGGTAAAGCCCCTCACCATCTGCCCTTCTCCATCCTCCACCGCCTCCTCCACCCACTGGACCCTGCCGTAGAGAGCCCCCTCTGGGCCGAATCCCTCCGCCCGTGCCGCCTCCCAGTGGGGAGCCACAAGTGCCAACACGGGGTAGGGAGCACTGGGACGGGGCGTCCCGACGAAACACAGACAGCGGGGTGCAGCCCAAGGGGGAGGGCTGGAGCGGTCGTGGTGGGGAGCGAACCCTGGGACCAGGACGGGAGGCCGGGGAGGATGCGGTGGATGAAGGGAAGTCTGAGGGGGAGGCGCCCTGCTGATAGTGCTGGTAATGGGAGTAGGAGTGGCGGTGGGTCGGGATGGGGGCGGACTGATAGGGGTGTACAGGGCTGCTGCTAGTCTGGGACTGGGGGGAGTGGGAGAGGGGAGGGGTGAGTGTCAAATGGGACTGAGGAGAGTGGGCGAGCGGGGAAGTCAGACCAGAGTGGGTCTGCGGGGAGGGGGTGACACTAAGGGAGAGCTGCGTGGGTCTAGAGAGGTTCTGGTCTGGCCCGACACGGAGGTGAACTCTTGAGTATTCATGCTGGGGCTCAGTCTGCGTCGACAAGCGTCCCTCAACACCTGAACCTGGACCTCTCCTCTCGGCCTCGCTCTGGAAACAGTCAACGTCCAGCTCCACACCCTGCTCCATCAGCCCCACCACCACGGCCCGGGGCAGGCCAGAGAGACGCGAGATCTCCCCTACCATGGCCGAGTCCTCACTCACCTTCAGGCTGGAGCTGGGGTCCTGTTGGACCGGAATGTCGGGCTGAGCCGGCCCACAACCAGATCCAGAACTTGGGAAGACCCCTGGTGAAGCGCCACCCCAGTCCAGTGAACGAGAGAACACTGATCCTGCCCCAGACCCCGCCGTGACTTCCATGGAGCTCCTGTGGCTCAGGGAGGAGGGGCAGGTAGAGATCCGAGGCCGGGGTCTGAGGCCTGGGGTAGGGGCGGAAGCCGACAGGGAGGAGGAAGAAGCTGTGGCTGCACCAGTGCCCAAGTCACTCTTCAAGGACCCGGAAACGCAGCTACTCTTTGGGTTATCCATCAAGCCCACACTGGCGTTCAAACTGGGAGTCAAGTTAAGGTTCAAATTCAGGTGAAGGTTGATGTTGAAGTCATCCCCTGTTGCAGAGGGCAGGTTACCCAGGTTGATGGAATTCCGGCTGGCTCTCTTTCCGATACTGCTCAGGCTCACCCGCCCTGAGTTTCCCAGCATGGACTTACAGGGTGTCACACTTCCCCCTAGCAGGGTGGAGGGGGTACTGCGGCTCTCAAAAGCAGACAGGGATTGAGTGGAGCCGTGGCTTAAGGCCGGGGTCTGGAGGCCTCTGTGGCAGGGCGGACCAGGTGTGGCAGTGGGGGTGAGGTCCGAGCAGGAAGTGGAGGCCACACGACTATGATACTGGCGGACCAGCCTGGTAATGTACTGCTCTAGTTGGGTGAGGGAGGGCGGGGCGGGATGTTGGGCAGGCTGGAGATCCAGGGTGCCAGTGGTTGTGGTAGTTGATTGGGTTGGGGTTTCATCCAGCTGGAGACTGTCAGGGCTGGCAGAAGGGGATGGGTCCGGGCTGAGGGAGTTGAACAGTGGGCTCTGCAGGGCCACAGCATGCAGCGGGCTGGGGTAAGGGTACACCTCCTTGGTCCTTCGTGACACCAAGTTGGTGCAGAAGCGGGGGTCCAGCTGGGGACGTAGATGTGGGGAGGAAGAAAGGTCAAAGAGAGGGAGAAAAGAGGAAGGCACCGGGTCGCAAAGACTGGAACAGAGATCCGACAGGAAGGACAGGCCGTTTTCTTCCAGGTCACCTTGGGGATTGAGAGGGACAAAGGATTGAAAATGTTATGACCAAAGTTCAGAAAGGATAATGTGTGTGTGTGTGTGTGTGTGTGTGTGTGTGAGAGAGAGAGAGAGAGA
>JAVQJS010068575.1:0-12974 GCA_036024795.1 Galaxias rostratus | reverse complement strand
AGAATTGTTTGTTTTGTACGGAGACACTGAGACACTAAAGTCTTGTTCCTTGTACACTTGAAAATAGGTATTCTAAAATTGCCTTTTAGGAATTCCGTTGCCATATCTTGGTCATTATCACTGTCTGGGCAGCTCTTTCTAATTCAAACTGTCAGTCTGGAAATTTCACTCATTTTTCTGTCTCGATGAGTTCAACGTAACTAAACCATTTGACAAGTTCAAACCTGACATTATAAACATCACCTATGACTGGATTTCTGCGGAAAAGGCTGGGGTTGGCTTGAAATTCCTCCTAAATGACTGCACATCCTTTATACATGACTGACACACGGATTTCATTTCTCCCATTCTTGTTTATATCATTTTATATGGTGTCATTCCCTTATGGACAACAACCGTTTAATATGTCATGGTTTTCTACTGTTAGTCTCTGTGTGTGTGCATACGTATGTTTGTGTTAGCAATCTTGCATTTACATTTCTTCAGTTAGTGTGTTTGTGTGCAAGTGGAATATCTTTTTTTAGGATGCCAGTTCAATTCAAAATTCAATATCCAACATCAAACACCCTTTGATGGTCTGCTTGCCTAATGTGGCTGGTACTGGAAGCTTACGGGCAGAGTCAATAAGCTAACTAAGCCTGTGGCGGGGCAAAACAGGGGATTGTGAGAGACACGAGACCATAGAACCACCAGATGGGTGATGAAGGTCAAATGTTGAGCAGAATGAACCGATTCGAGAGACTACAAAGAATGTAAAGACAGGATTGACAGGAGCTATTTTGTAATTTGCTCACAAGCTGCAGCAATGTCTTACAGCAGACATATCATTGGATCCGGTGTACTCCACCGAGAATATACAGGCCCACGCTGAGTTTATTGATGTGAAACAGACAGGAACAAATGAAAACATCAAAGAACTGCTGCAGAAAGATATGAGGGAGTGTTGTCCTTGATCATACATACACAAGTTAAAATTGTAGATTTTGGATTGACAGATTGTCGTGTTTTTGCAAACCAGGGTTGTATCTTCATTTATTAATAGAATGCATAATCAATGCATGTCTCAGGTGTCTTTAAAAACAATTTCGATCTTTGATCAATTAGTTGTTTAGTATATACAGTGGCTATATCACAAGTCTAATTTTATATGACCTCCACAGAGCAGAGGGGGGCACTATGGGAACACAATGTATTGGCTTTATGTTTCAATAACATCCCCATCGCTAAGGACTATGTGGACTGTTGAACTCCAGTTAACTCCTCAATATTATCACACATTGCAGGCTTCACTGTATGAAATAGGCTAGTCTAAACGTTGTAACAAATGTTTACTTTAATCTTTTTTATAAAACATCAGATCTGAGTTTAAATGAATATATATGCCAGTTGTGTCATGGACTGCTCTAACGCACTTTTTTTTTAAACACAGGTTGCTAATAATGCTTCTTTAAGCATCGAGATGAATAACGCGCACAGTTTACTCCGATGTCTACAAGGCTAAGGGCTCCACAATGTTTGTTGCATTCAATATGCAAAAAGTTTGAAAATACCTTTCATAGTTTGCATTGGGCTAGGTGTTTAGTCAGGGCACCTTAGTTGTCCAGCATTGACCTGACACTCGCTGACTTGGCTTGCTGGAATGTTCCTTTAACCCAGACAAAATTGCCAAGGGACTTCATGGGCGGAGCTACGAACTGCTGTCAGTTGCTCGGTATCTGGAATTCGTTAAGAACTATAACTGCAAGCCAAAGGAAGCATATCAACTGTTGGTATTGGTCCTTCAACGAGAAGAAAGCAAATCACTTATGTTTTATCATTTTTTGTTGGGTCTGTTTAACGCAATGGAATACAATTCTCTTGACTACCAATTATGTTAGTCAATGTTATTACTGGCTTTAAAGTAAAATATATATAGCTATATATCTATATATATATATATGACTTTGACTCTGAACTTCACAAATCTGTCTTGAAATCTTGCTAATACAAGTGAAGTCAACTACGTTGAATTGATTGCTCAGTTGACTATTCGAATTCCAGTGTACACACTTCAGGTCTTGAGAAGTTGAATTCTTAAATCGGAAATATGAAGACGTTTAATATCAAGTTATTTTTGATTTCCATGACGAATTTAGCACAAATTCAACCGGGTAAGTAGTGATTTTCATTCCTTCATATTTTCCCCTTGAATCATGTCACATTATTGAGCAATCAGTGCTATAGCAAATGTGCAACGATGTAGGCATGAGAACGTTAAGAACGGCAGTGTAAGTGCGCCAGCATCTTGTAGGTTTGGTTTATGTGCTGTATTTGGCTGATGCGGTATTTACATAGTTTCTTACCGGACCCTTTTAAAAGTGTCATTAAAGGCAAAAACGTATACAAAAGACCTATCCAATTTAACGTATTGTTATCTGCAAATGTTTCAATCAGCATCAAGAAGACATTTGGTAATAAAAAGTTAACGTTATAATCAGGGCCATAGTCGATAAAACTATAGAACAAACTATGAAAGTGTGAGTGCTCTCTATAAGGCTCTTCTTAAATATATTTTTGGAGTGTTTCTAAAGCTTCAGGTAAAGTACTTGGAACATGTCGATTTTATCCCCCTCCAGGTGCCAAAACTTTGTCAGCTGACAGGTGCATCATCAGTATCTGTCCCTTTCTATGCACCACACAATCTGTTTCACTTTCTTCATGTGTCCCTTTCTGTCTCAACACTTAGCTTACCCCATATTCTCTCTTCCCTTGTCCTTTAGAAGTGTTCCGTGCAGGGGTGGCTCCTCGCTGTGAGAGCAGGGCATGCAACCCTCGCATGGGCAACTTGGCCCTGGGCCGAAGGGTCCTCACCCAGACTGTGTGTGGTAACAATGGCAGTGAACTCTACTGCTCTTACTCTGACTCTCCTACCAACCAGCCCTGTGGGGGAGCTAAGTGTGCCAAGTGCAATGCTGCCCTGCCCCTGCAAGCTCACCTTGCGGCCTCAATGGCAGATTCCTCGTTCCGCCACCCAAACACATGGTGGCAGTCTGCCCAGATGGTGGAATCAGAGACGGTGCAGCTGGACCTGGAAACTGAATTTTACTTCACACACCTCATTGTGGTGTTCCGCTCGCCACGACCTGCTGCTATGACCCTGGAGCGTTCACAGGACTTTGGACAGACTTGGAAGACCCTGCAGCACTATGCCAATAACTGTAGTGCCAACTTTGGTCTGGAAGAAGGAAAAGAAAGCCTTGATGGAGTGTTTTGCACTTCCAAGTACTCTGCGGCTTTTCCCTGCACCCGCGGAGAGGTGAGTCTGTGGGGGTGAAAACAATTCTAAGTGATTGTGTAGGAGGGGATGGTGTCGGAGCAAAGGCAAATTTAATCTCCTATGTTATGTATGCATACAGTATACTAAGGTGCACACCTACTACAGAACTCTTTTGTGACACTGGAACCACCATATCATGGGTGGAGATCAAGAGTGCAGGGGCACACAATGCATCTCAACCAGAAAGTTCTGTAACAGTAAACTGCCCTGAAAGCTTATGGTAGAGCATCCACAACCATCACCCAGACATGCACAGCTACTGTGGGGAATGTAAACATTGAGCAGGGTGGTGGGGGTGGCTGAAGGGGGTTACGGGGAAGCTTAGTGTGACACGAGAGGGCTCTCAGTTGCTCATTGAAGTTTAATTGAAACAGTATGCTGCTAGAGCTGCTGTGGAGCTGCCATGGAGCTGCCGTGCAGCTGCGCTTGGCCCTGAATGTGGGGCCCTGTGCTGCCTGCTCCCCGCAGTGCTATCATGGGTAATGGCTGTTTACTTTTTGCCTTGCTCTACGGGCATTCCCCGCTATGATTCCCACCATGTAATCCTGTCTGATTTGATGGCCGTGTTCGGCTGCTGTATCATGAATTCGAGTGTGTGCGTGTCGGACAGACATGAAGAGCAGGAGTTAAATACTTTGCATTCTTTGTTTGTGTGTGTGTTTGTATATGTGTGTGTGGGACTCAGCCACCTACAATAATCACTTGACACATGCCCTGTGACCCCAAGTCTGGTGACCCTGAGTTCAGTAATGCTCTGACAGCCCAACCACAGCTGTTGTTGTACACCCTGACTCCTTCAAGCCAATAGTCTATTTATCTTGTCGAGGGGGGAAAGTACATAATAATATCTGACAGCCTACTATCACTGTCAATGGCATGTGTGCAGTATGACAGTTAGCTGTTCACAAGCTAATGTGTCTGCTTGTTTTAGGAGCTATAATGCCTCCCAGCTCTTTTCATGCTTCTGAAAGGCAAGGGGCTCACCTAAATAAAAGAACCCTCTCTGTCCTGCTGTCATGGATGATAGTGTGCTTGCATAATTGCTTAGTATGTGCTTGAATAGTAACATTGGCTTAACTCTTTAAGTAGAATATTATGTCAAGTTTGTTTTTGCTTTTGCATGTGTGTGTTCATGCATGTGTGTCTGCTGAAACTGAAGCCATGTGGGGTTACAAACAGTGTTGATTACTTTCGGAGAGTTAGCCTCGGGCAAATTACTAGTCTAGCTACCACCAAGCTATCTTTTGAAGAACTTTAGAAGGGGATGTATGACATGAGCCAGGTAGAATGTTTTTCTGACATTCTCGCCAGTTACTTCCCCCCAGCATTAGTAACTACATACCAACCGATTAAACCATTTAAAAAGGACATGTGTGCTAGCAAAAGAAAGCTAAGGAGCTTGTCATTCCAGCAATTTCAACTCATTATTAGCATGTGAGTACATAATCATCCAGGATGCGTGTGACCATATGCACGTGTGTAGAGTTTTTGAGCTCCTACAATCAGATAAGTGTCAACCATGATGGATGGCAACAAAGAGGAGTGCTATGGCTGGGAGCGATACAGAGAACAAGCACTCTCGGCTTTCACCCTATCCTTTTCTCGTGTGAAACATGAAAGCATGTCATCTCTTGTGCTGAAAGCTGAATGTGTAAACCTGTAAGACGGAGGATAGCTGGGTGAAGGCCTCGAGTTTTGTCTGCTTTTCTGTGCTAATGTGTGTAAGTGTGCGTGAGAGCGAGAGCCAGAGAGGGTGTGTGTTTTCAGGTTTTTACATAATAATCTGAGGCTTATTGTGTGTGTATAAGTGTGCAAGTGCGGGGCTCCTTGGGCTGTTTATGAGATCAACTAGGCTTAAGAATGTGCGTGTTTGATTGGAGGGAGCAGGCCAGATGAACCTGCACACACATTCACCAACACAAACATAGACACGCTCTCTGTCTGGCAGTTCGGAAGGAAAGGCTGCTGCTTTTCCTCTCTTTCTCTCCCTTACCCTCTCTTTCCATCAATGCCCATTGTCCCTGTTTACCAGATTACCTTCCACAGTGCTTTGATGGAATTAGCTATGTTAAAGCCAGACTTATACTGTTTTTCATCCTCAAACAGGAAGAGAGATTATACACAATGGCGAAATACCCGTTGTTGAACCCGCTGACTGATGCTTTCATGAGCTCGCAACTTTGCAGAAAAAAACACTTGACTTTGAGTTTGCCCACCAAATGTTGTTGCCTGCCTGTTTGTGTGTGTGTTTGTGTGTTTGTGGTGTTTTTGGACTTTATGTCTAAAATCACAAGTCTCTGCAGCCTGAGAAGGCCTCTTGTGGAATTTTGTCGTTAAAGGAATGCACAACATCAATGTGTGTGTATAACTGTGTTGCTGCGGTGTCGCCGGGCTGTCGCAGGCTCTTTGTCCTCCCATGAGTTATGTGGGGATGCATCTCTGGCCCACTCTTTGTCTGGCCCTGCTCTCCCGCGGACCGGTGCCCCTCGCCCTATTTGTCGTGTTCTCTTAATTGCAGACCACAATGCCATGACCCTGTGACCTTTTCCAACAACAGGGAAATTAATAGTGCTCCTCCCATCACACTCCCAGTCAGTCATCTAGCCAATGAGGTAGAAGCACGGGGGCTCCACTAACACCATTACCCAAAAACCCACAGCCCTTGGTTAATGGTGTCCGTAACAGAGTAACACATTCCCTAGATCTTGACACACACTCCTCCAATACAGATTATATAAAAAACACACACATGTATGACACCCCCTGAGAGCTGGGTCATTAACAGAAATGCCTCAGCCTTAACAACAGCAGTGGTTTGCGCCAGTTACCAGCAGCAGCAGAGGTAGTCTTGGTGATAGCAGTTGCAGCGAGGGGGGTAACAGAGGGGTCATCAATTATAAGTGTACCAGGCACCAGACAGTAACGATGGAGATGCTGAAAAAAGAAAAAAAGAGACAGCATAAAGGCCAAGATGGAAGGGTAGATACTTCTATAGAAAATTAACACTGAACAGAATTGTATTGTTTATCGAACACAAAGCCTACCTATATCATCAAAGTTATTTTTCACAAATGGCAGATATCAATGCTCGACTGGCTGTGTTGCTTTCCTAATGAATTGATGGATTGATTGATTGATTGACAGGTCATTTACCGTGCCCTCCCCCAGTGGGAGTCACTGGACCCGTTCGGAGCAGAGGCCCAGGGGCAGCTGAGGGTGACCAACCTCCGCCTGCGCCTGCTGAAGCAACAGCCCTGTCCCTGCCAGACCAAAGACCCCACAACCTCAGCGGTCAACGCTCCGCTCACCCAGCACTTCGCCATCTATGACCTCATCGTGAAAGGGAGCTGCTTCTGCAGTGGCCACGCCGAGCAGTGTGTTCCGGCGCCTGGCTACCGCCCTGCCAGAGACAAGACTAACCACGTGGTGAGTCCCTGTGTTGCTTTGTCAAGATCTGTGTGTTTTACGTCATACGCATACTCAAATGGTTCCAGCTTTCACCTGTCCCTCTCTTCCTCCATATCACTATCTTCTGTGTGGGCAGATAAAGAGCTGCCCCTCCTGTGATAGGGACGACACAGGAGATGGGCATATTGATTCAGCCACGGCCATGATGATGGAGTTGATGTGTATTAATGTGTGTGTTTATGTTCTGTTTCTATGGGTGTTTGTATGTGTGAATGTGTATGCGCGTGCACATCTATCTGAAGGTGTGAAGAAGCAGTGATCTGCTGTTATAGTTGTGATTAGAGCTAGCCGGTTAGCATTTCAAACTAGTGGAACCCCTATCGGGGGAATTCGGCACAGACACTTTTGCTTGCGGCCATTGAAGCATAATGCCTATTCTCCTGCAATTAGTAGCCACAGAGTGCGGGGTAAGTGAGAGCCACAATAGTTTCCCTTGTAGACAGACGAACAGACATTTTGCTGGAACACTCATTTCCTAATGTGGAAGGCAGTAGTGTTCTTTTGTATTTCCCCAACCTACAGTAGATTGAAACTGAGATGTTGCAATTGTCAGCAACATCTTTTGATTGAAAGTCTTGTATAATGATGCTCAGCTGAAAACTCTTTCCTTGTACAATAATATCAGATTTAGAAATGTGTGGGTCATCCTTACTGTTTCAATAGTAAATCCCTCCAAGTGTTCCTACCCTGTCAGACAACAACAACATTACTCACGCTTACTGGAATGCATGATATGCATGAGCATTTGGTAAACATGTGGTCAGTTACGAGGTTATGTAAGTGTTTTACCCCTATCAGCAGTTTGTATTTATGTCTCTGTTTCAACTCAGGGCAGCCATCTCTTTGAAACCCAAACAATCAGAGCACGACAACCAAGATGTGAGGAAAGATTACTGGCCTGTAAACAGACTCTCAGACATGCTGTGTATGCGTGCGTGCGTGTGCGCATGTCTGTGTAGTTGGCGGAAGCCCTTGTTTCAACTTCAGCACAACAATCAGTGGTGAAAGTGGTCTTGATAGGGAGACCCATTAGTTCCCAGACAGCGTGAGGAGGGTGGCAGGGCTAGCTTGGCCGTATTGTGACTGTTTTGAGGTTCACTGCCGTTTGGTGCCCAGGCCTCACGAGGAAGGTGATTATGCTGACTGTTAACTGGCCACAAAGCCAGCTTCCTCCGAGTAGTTCATCGGGACATACATACACAAAGACTCATGCTCACACACATAGATACGCAAACACAAAGTGCCGCCCAAGTACATTCTCAACAACCTAACTAAGCGGTCTACAGCGGGGAAAGAATGAGCTGTTGGAGCCTTGATGGCTTGCTGAGGGCCTGTGGTCAGATAAGTGGCCTATCGATGACCTCTCAGAGAGAGCCTGGTGTGGGATAAAGCCACTCGCACACCGTAGTGTGGATGAACATTTTCTTTCCAGGTCTCTTTCTTGTACTCTCAATCCCACACCCACACACGCCTCTGATTAAGGGCTTGTTTTCTCATAGTCTGCTGCCCTGTGGGGGAAGTAGTCCAGACAGACGCCCATCCTCTTGAAGGGTGGGAGAGGGCAGAGGACAGATGCCATGGCCTCTAAAGTGATCCACCTCCCTCTTCCCTGCCTTGTCTGTCCAGCAACCTTTTTTTATCACCAGTCATGTATTTGATCTATTGGCCTGGCAAAACAGACCACTTGAGTAATCTGAGAGTTCGGGATATTTCCAGAAAGAGACGGCCTGAATTTGGGCATGTTTGTGTTTCTTGTGTGTGTGTGTATGTGTGTGTGTGTGTGTGTGTGTGTGTGTGTGTGTGTGTTTGTGTGTGTGTGTGTGTGTGTGTGTGTGTGTGGGTGTGTCTGTGTGTGGGCGTGTGTGTGTGTGTTAACTAAATGTCCCTTATCACGAAATGATAAACATGTGAAATTGGTTGGAATACCAGCTGTCTAGAGTATGGTATAGTATAGTATAGACAATGGCCAACATCAATCTCTCTCTTCCTTTCTTTTACATGTTAGCCTTTCATTTTATTCCGTTCTTTCAAATCTTTAAATGTTTTGATTTTATATTTTCTCTGTCAAATATACTATTTGTATGTCCTGAGATGTTAGATAGTTTAATCTTTATGGATTCAGATGGAGGTTGCAGGTATTAGAGCCATCCAAGAGTTTAGCAGTCAAATGTTTAACAACGTTTGTCACAGAAAACACCCAAAAACATTAAGCCACTATTTTATTTATTTCTTTGTTTATTACTGAAGTTCATTATGGTTCACTATTCTTGGGAAGAACTCTTAGTTTACAATGAATGTTTAACACATTGCCACCATGCTCTTATTGTAAACATACATCAGAGAAGAAAACACTTTTTAATGGGCCTTGATTGTATTAATACACAGTATTTATGGCCCGATATCACAAGAGACACTATTCCCATCCTCTGGAATCATATACTCCTTTCATGATAATAAAATTTAATCCAATTAATTTAATCAAAGCTTAGGGCCCATCTATTATTCTTCAGTTTAAGGTTTAAAAAATCCGTATTTTTCATAGAATTTGGAAATTTGATGTTAAAAGGACCTATGCTATGGCTGTCAAGTTCTTCAAATAAAACCAAATCCTAGATATGTTAACATTTTATTACTCAATACCTTGGAATCATTTGTTTTTATGTGGTTGGGTGTAGTATGTGTTTCTGCATGTGTGTTTGTGTATGGTTGTGGGTTTACCGATGATGCCCTCAAGAGAGGAGTGCCGCAGGTCTAGAAGCCGTGGGAAATAAACACACGAGTTAGAGAGTGTATGCATGTGTGTAGGCAAGTGCATGGATGTATGAAATTGTAAGTGTGCATTTGTGCTTGTGTTCCTTTTCCACCAGAGTGGCACAGTGTAACCCAAACAGATAAAGAGCTACCTTAGATGCCTAGTCAACCTCCCCCTAGAGTACATCATTATCCCGCATGCATGGCATTCCACCTCACAGGAATGACAAGGAGACTGTTATTGTGCTCTCAGCGCTGCATATTTCCCCTTTTCAAACACACACACACTCACACACACACACACACACTCACATGCACTCAACACACCACACACAGACTGTGTTCTTTTCAGACCCGAGGCCAGTGCTCATTTGCAGTTATTGAGCCAAACAATCAATCTCCATTCAGTAATTTCAAGCCAGGAGCAGAAAGGAAGGCAGGCAGGCAGGAAGGCGGGCAAGCAGGAGAGCCCTGACCCCAAGGGGTTAGATCAGGGTACGCTTGCTCTCACGTGGGAAATTATCATTCTCACACTGACTTCTTTGTTTGTGTCCCCTCTTCTCTTTCTCTATTTCCATTTCTCTCTTTTCCTTTCTTCATCCATGTTTATCACCCCCCACCTCCCTTTCTCTTATCTTATTTTTTTTTACCTTATTTTGGTCTCCGTCTTTGGCATTCTCTCGCAGGTTCATGGGAAGTGTGTATGTAGACACAACACAGCAGGTGCTCACTGTGAAGCCTGTGCTCCACTCTACAATGACAGGCCTTGGCAGCCAGCAGACGGCCTGACAGGGGCCCCCCACGAGTGTCAAAGTAAGTGACCACCAAAAACACACACACACACACACACACACACACACACCCACACACACACACACACACACACACACACACACACACTCCTACAAGTTTAGTGGACGTTTCTGATAGCTGAACATCTTCTGCAGAGTGTAAGTGCAATGGGCATGCTGAAAGCTGCCACTTTGATTGGTCAGCTTGGCGCGACTCGGGCCAGCGCAGCGGAGGTGTGTGTAGCTGTCTCCACAACACCGAGGGCCGCCAGTGTCAGAGCTGCAGGAGCGGCTTCTACAGAGACCCCCTCAGACCACACACCGCGTCGGACTCCTGCAAACGTAAGACGCAAACACATACACAAAACGCTGGATGAGTCCTAAAATCTGTGTGTTATTGATCCTGCTTTACAACTGCTCTTAGACACACACACACACACACACACACACACACACACAAACAACAGTTTCCACAGTTATGGGCACCGCATACTCATTGGAATGCTGACGGCAGGGATCACGAGTCGAGACGTGTTGGATAGCGCAGTTCCTGATGGGCACCTGGCTCTTTGTGTGTGTGTGTGTGTGTGTGTGTGTGTGTGTGTGTGTGTGTGTGTGTGTGTGCTTGTCTGTGTGTGTGTTGTGTTATTCATGCAGCCTATGTACCAACTCAAGGCTTATATTTTAGTTAATCATCAGACGGGCATAGCTAGGAGCTGACACAAACCTCTCTATGTCCTCACTAGGCCCAGTCAGTCACATATGCAAACACTTAAGCCGTCCACCCACACCTTGTCCCCTTCTCTATCCACACTTGTTATGATTCTCCTGTGAATCATCCCCCTAGTGGCTCCGGTACACTCCTGTATGTGTGTGTGTGTGTGTGTGTGTGTGTGTGTGTGTGTGTGTGTGTGTGTGTGTGTGTGTGTGTTCGTGTGCGTGTGCGTGCGCGCGTGCGCGTGTGTCCTGTCCTGTGTGGGGACCTGTCCTACATAAACACCAGATAGAAATCCAGCGATAAACAGTGGCTACATTCTCTATTTGATTATCTTTCAGATTTGACCCAGTAATTTGAGCCCCACAGGTGTGCCTAGAACGTGGAGATGGGACGTGTGTGTGTGTGTGTGTGTTTGTGTGAGCGGGTGTATGTTGGTTCTTGTTTGTGTGCATGTATCTTTGTGTATGTGTGTTGGGCGTGCATTTTGTGTCACTGTGTGTACATGTCTGAAGATTGAAGATTGGCCCACAGTCGTCTAAATATTGTGTACGGTGAATTATCCAGGAAGGTTGATGTTAGTTTTTAACTGTTATGACCATGTGATTGACATTTGATTGACTTGATTGACAAGGCAGACAACAGTTTCAAGGGGTCTAAAGGACAGGGACCACACAGATGGAGGAGGGGGGGTGGGGGGGGGGCTGGAAATGTACTGTACTTAGTTGCTGACAATAGAGGAATTCCCCGACTTTGCAAAGGACATTTTTTTCATTCCAGGGCATGGTGGGGCCCTTTAAAGAAAACACTGTCAGACAGCCAACAAACTCTCCCATAAAAATAGTGTGTGCGTGCGTGTATGTGTGAGTGAGTGAGGGAGGGAGGTAAATCAAGTATGAGAAAGCATTAGAAATACATAGAGGTAACAGATTTTCTTTCAGTGTCTGCTGTCTGTGGTGATTCAGATAGGTGTTATGTCACAACTCTTTTGGAACAACGTTTTTGTAAACACTTTCACCGCTGGATTCAAAGTTAACCTTTATTAAACATAAACCATGTGCACAGTTTCTTTACATACATTTTTAGCTGTGATGGCATATTAGTATCATATATTTATAAACATTTGCAGCATGTTTAGAAAACAAAGCTCTCCTAATATAACACTTATTTATTATATAATATAACAGTTATTTACACGAATACCAAGGGACAGTTAAGCATGTCCAGCCTGCTATACCAGTGACTGTTCTTTCAATAGACAACCCTGCAGTATCCACTAGCAAATGCCCCCATTTTTACAGTATGTGCTTGTGTGGGACATCTTTATGAGGCCTGTGATACGGAAAGACACAGATTGAGGCTAAAGGTAAGATCTGTCTTATCTCGGTTGCCCAGGGCAATCGGTCTGATAAAGCAGCAGTCTGTCTGGGAACTCAGACAGTGTCGGGCTTGTGACATCATCTCCCTGCGTCCTGCCACATGTTACACATAGGTGGAAAAGGGAAATAAAAAACCTCTGGCTTTTGTCCGAGTCATTTGCTGCCAGTAGAGTGGAAAGGGGGAGCCTCAAGCATCATTAAACAACAGAAACACGCCCCTAACTACCTCCTCGCCTCTGCAGGGCACCTCTCCCTCCATTCCCCAGATAGGGACTGATTTATAGGGTAGAACTGAGACCGTTACTCTCACCCCCTGCAGGGCTGTAAGTCTTGGTATTCCCACACTGTAATGAAGGCCTGGCCTTTGTCCTTCCCAATGTGTGAATTTGTGGTATTTATGTAAGTCTGTGGGACATGCACAATGCTCTTATTGCCTGGCTGTTAAAGAAACAGACTTTCACTGAAACAGTGGAAAGGTGAATAGGGTGTGTGTGTGTGTGTGTGTGTGTGTGTGTGTGTGTGTGTGTGTGTGTGTGTGTGTGTGTGTGTGTGTG